>VYZU01068131.1:147092-168371 GCA_013401355.1 Ceyx cyanopectus | reverse complement strand
TGGGAGGGAGACTTCAAAATCCTGGCAAATGTACAAATAAAATACGCTTCGGTCTTAAATTAATGTAAAATATTAGGAAACAAGCCTCTTGGAGATTATTCCCAATGTGGAGTTAAAAACCAAACAAGCAAACAAAACAAAACAAAACCAACTCAGCTAGTGTCTGCAAAGAACAAGTGCTCTGGCTCCTAACCTCTGAAGGATGATATCCTCCAAAAATCACATCTTTGGGAAGGCTCCACCTCACCAGGCTTTATCTGCATCCTCTGGTTACAACAAGAACAGAGACATCCCAGGTCTCCCAAAAAAAAAGAGAACTTGTCTCTTTATACAAAGTCTTCCCCTGGCAAAGCCCATGAGTGCCCCACAGGGCTGTCCCTGCTCTCCAGCCCAGTGCTGCTCCTTTGGCCACCACAGGGCTCTGCCAGAGCTGCTCCAGGCTCATCCCGAGCTGCCTCTCCCCCTCTGGGGCCTCCATATGGCTGGAGAGCAAAGTTGGGCTGCTTCTGTCTCGAGAAGCAAACAAGAAAGGCAAAGCAAGAAAGGGGGGCGAGGGCGGGTGGGGGGGTGAAAGAGCAGAAAATAAAGCCAGAGCAGAGAAGGAATTGCGAGAAAAGATAATAATAATAATATTATTAATGACAAAATTTAATTAATAGGCCGCTAATGAATTTTATAAGCACCATAAAATTGCCATAACAGCCTAATTGCTTTGCTTGTCTTGCCAACAGCCGGCGAGGAGATGAAGTGTTCTAATCCCCTGCCTTTCGCCGTGGGAGGCAGCGATTAAGGGGACGTGCCGGGGGCTGCGTGGCCACTGGCATCGTGCCAGGGCCTGGTGACACCACGACGAGGTGACCCAGTGCCCTTGGAGGGAGGGTGGTGGCCTCGTGGCATCGGCGAGGTGGCTTTGCCCCAAGAGCGGTGACCGCGAGGGGTCTGCAGGTGGATTGGGATTCTGGGCGAAGGATGGAGAGGCTGTGCTGTTCCTGCAGCTCTGTTGCAAAGCTGCTCGCCCTCTTGCTGCCCTCTCGTTGATATTAGCACCAAAAATGATTTATTTTTTCATGCTTTTGATGCTCTTTGTAATAGCCGAGTAGTTGGAGGAAATCACCCAGAGAGACTCAGGCTGTAGAGATACCAACTGGCAAAGGCACAGGAGCTCCTGCTCCTCTCTACTGGCCTCTGAACACAAGATGCCTGGTAAGTCCATGAGCTGAGGCTGCCTGGGTGGGTGTGCACAGCCCAGCCACCTCTCCTGTCCCATCACTGCCACGTTTGAAGCAGTTATGTGATGAGTTGGGTGGCTTTCCTGCGCTGGCTTTGGCAGTGGTACACACTTGCCATAGGCTCTGTGAGCAGCAATTTGGGGTACTCACTGTGAACCCCCCTCATTTAGGGCTGAGGAGAGACTTCTCTTATGTGCTGGGTCTGCTTTCAGGAATTAGTCCTGTATTTTTTTTTCCTGAAGGTGGTGATCAAGGGAGATCACATCATCATTTGTCACAATCTTATTGCTAAACGTGATTTCATTTGCTACAATCTTATTGCTAAATGTGATTTCATCTCTTCCTATGCTTTCCAAACAGAAGAAATGGCTGGTTTGGGTGCTCTGGGTTCTGTATGGTATGACAAAAAATTCTTCAGCTATTCTTTCATATAATTTATGCTGCTGGCTTTTCTGACTTTACATATTTATCTTCCTTCCATTCATAACATTTTTTCAGCATTTCTTTGTCATAAGGATTAACTAAATGCATCTAAATGTAACCATAAAAAAAAGGGAGGGGGAGGAATGCACTGCACGAGCAAACCTGATACTCTTGCCAGTTCATTAGAATTTAATGAAGAAATACTCAGTGCCCAACAGGGGAATCCTAATTCATTATGTCTTTTGAATTCTCATTAAGTGTGTGTACAGTGACTACTTGAAAACTTCACCCTTTAAGTTCTGTTGTTCACTAGGCTGACTAATAAATTCCTGTAATACTTAAATTCCAGCGACACAAGAAACTCACACAAGTTTTATCCCTCTCATTCCTGTTTGCTGGCAAACTCCTGCTGCTCTGCTGCTTTTAAATGGTGTCAACTGGTTTGGGCCATAGCTACATGACAATGGACACTGGCCACTGGGTAACATGTGGTGCAGTTTTTTGGGTGAAGGCTTTTTTTTGCCTGTGTCAGAAAACAGGACATTTCTAAATGCATCCTGCTTCTTATTTAAGCTGAAGGCAGCACTGAAAAGCTGCTTAATCACTTGGAGCTGCATTACTCTAAGTGGCAAAGGGGGTTACTCATTCCTGTATCTCTTTGCAGTTATTAATACTCCCATCTTTTACCTTTATTACTAAAAATGGATAATAGCTCTGAAATAAGGCATCTCTTCTGGGGTTAGTCAAGAAATGGCTGGTTCTCTGACAGCTACTTTCCAGAAGACTTTCTGCTGCTCTTCCTTGCTGTTCAGCCTGAGGTATGTAGGGGAGTCTTTTGCCCATCAGCTGCTCCATGGGGGATGCTGGCCCCAGCAAAATCCCCACCTTGGGATGTCTTGATGATGCCAGAAATGGTTGGATGGTGTGGGAGAGGACCTGGGCTCTGGGATGGGGCAGAGGTTCCTCCACAGGGGAATCAGGATCTGTGCTGACTGGGGTAAATCACTGGCAAGTCGAGGACTGAAATACAGCTGATAAACCTGAAATGGGTGATAATGTGATGTCTGGGAGCTACAACTTCTCTGAAACATGGGCTGGACCATCCTTAACGATCCCAACCCCTGAAGGAGCAAGGGGTGAGCTGGGAAGCCCTTGGGTTATTTCTAAGGCTGCTGTTTTGTGATGACCTGCCACTTTGGAGTTAGATCAGAGCAGGTTGCTCCAGGACCACAGAGGGAAGGAGGACAAAGGCTGTTGCAGGGGAGTGTTCAGCATACAAGCACTGAGTACTGGGCTCCTGCTTGGACACTGGTGCTGGATGTCGGGCTGTGTCCCCTCCCTTGAAGTGTTCAAGGTCATCTTGGATGAGGCTTTGAGCAACCTGGTCCTGTGGGAAATGGCCCTGCCCATGGCAGGTTTTTATTGTTCTGTATTAGATGTTATTCTCCTTATAAAGGTGCAAGTGAATGTAGTAAATCTGTACATAAAAATAGACTGTATCTGTTGGTTTCTAACCTATTGCCTGCTCTTGACGTGCCCAAACGAGCCACGCACACTCTCCCTCCCCCAAGCATTAGGACTCAGTCATTATTTGTGTCATTCCAGTGACAAATCTCCACTATAATGAGGTTTTATCCCTCTAAAACCAAATAACTTTTATTAATTCCTTGAATTAATAATTGAAGGCTTGACTTTTAGGGGGAGGCAGTGGTGGGGGATAGGTGTTTTTGTGATTAATCACACACGTTCCCTGCATATCACAGAACTTTACTAAATCTTAGTAATGGTGTGGGGGTCAGTGTCACTGTTATCAATAGTCATGATAATTATGTCACCGGGAAGCTGTCAGGAAAGTAGCTTTTGTGAGAGTCAGGGGGGTGTAAACAGACTGCACAGGCAGGCAGTACCCTTTCCAGCAATAGGTAAACAATCTTTGTTAAGCTCATCTCGATAGTCTTGATTTTGTTGCCACATTTTAATTACTCATCCTGTCTGTTTATATTCCGTTGCGTTTTGCTGAAGATACAAGCTTTTAAAAATCAGTGGTATTTAGGAAAATCCAAAGCTGGGGTGATGCATGCTCAGGTGCTAATTTATTTACATCAATTAATTTCAGGCCCCTGATGTAAACCAATTAGTATTCAACACTTAATGGAGTCATTATCTGTCAGATTAGCTTTTAGAAATGCTTGTCACTGCTACAGGACCAGGCAGCAGAACTTTGCTAATAAAACTAGCAGAATTAATGGAGTGAACAGCATAGATAATGACTTAATGTGGAACATACAGTATAGAAAAGAGACTGAGCAACTGTCTTCAAGAAATGAAGATATCATTGAGCTTGTTACTTTATTCCAAAAACGAGCTCCGAACGTGCTCTTCAGGAACATCAAAGGTGTCTGGCTAAGCCTTTGCAAAGGCAGGTTTCATAATAAATCATTTTCAACCTTTGTGCCCTCGCAGGCTCCCAATCTACCTGTCTGGCTTGATGGGGCATGCAAATAAATCCTTCAGCCTCTTCCCACCCCGCTGTGACTCGGAGCTGTTCTTGCCAAGGACCGAGAGCTAACGGGAGCGACGGCACCCGCCTTGCTGAGCAGCTTTCCAGGGGTGTCATCTGCCAACAGCAGGGCCTGAAACTTCTCCAGGTGAGACCTGCTCTGTCAAATGTACTCACCACCTCATTTCAGGGCTGTGACATTAATTATATATATGCATATATATATATAGTGCACGTGCAGTCCTCTGGTGAGCCCTGCAATAAGCCTCCAAAAAGCATTGCTGAGGTGGTGTGTGTTTTCAGCTCTCCTCACCACGTAAGGTGACAGCATTTGCCTCTTCTTTTGTTCTTCTAGGCTGAGTTGCCTTCTTTTATGTTTCACCAAGGCAGTTTTTTGTAGTTTTCTCTTGGTGGTTTGTGCTCAGCCTGGTTATTCTGGTGCTTCAGAGACAGATTGCACCCTGTGCTAAAGTCGTCCTTGCGTGGAGGGCAATCACAAAACTTAATTCCAATTTAAGCTTTGGAAGAAGAACGTAAGAGCAGCTTAAAAAAAAAAAAAAAAGGAAAAAGAAAATCATACATCCTATATTTGCATAGTAATTCCTGTGATTTATGCTTTACAGAGAGCTGTGGCACATACCCACATAGGAGTCTGTGATAACACTGACCTCACCGTGGGGACAGTCGTGCACCTTCACTCTCATGTGTCCTGCTTTCAGGGATCACGGGCTGCTTTGGGGTCCCCGGGGTCATGAATATCTTCTTAATTGCATGAGGAATCCTTCTGTGTAACTGTATTTGAAGAATACAGATTGTGGGTAATGCCATGGGATTGTTGTCTTCGACCTCGGAGATAATTCCATGTCATCTGCATCTTTTTAACTCTGCCTCCAAGTAACTGCATTAACCCCTTCTATAGCTCACCTATCCTTGTGTAGGTGTGGTGTGTAGGCACTGATGGCCACTGTATGGTTATCATTTGTTTGCATCAGCTCTGGTTGTGCTCAGTGGTGATTTTCCACGCAGAGAAACTCAGTTTATGGCTGCAAAATTCAACATTTACACTCAATTTTCCATGTGGTACCTGGGAAATAGGTGACTGTGCACCCCCCTCCTCCACCCCAATCAGATTTATCCCCCGTGAAACCATGAGCAGTTCTTATCCTAACACCCCTGTGACAAAGGTTTTAGAAGTATCAGTGACAGAGAATATTTGTTTTTTATTCAGTAATCACAGCAGAAAATCCTCGGATGTGTGACTTTCTCCTCCAGCTGTTTGTCTACATGATCCCTGGAGTGGAAGAACTTGGACCACAAGGAAGGAGATGTTTGGCCAGGCAGGCTCAGGAAGGTACCACTGGTAACAGAGGGATGTGCTACATGGCTGGGTAAATAAGGCATCAATTTTGAGGGGTGGAGGGTCAGCAGCCAGGGCATCTCTATCATTACTGTGAGCAAAATTCAGGCATGAGAAACAAGCAGGTTTTATGGCCTTCTGGCTCATCTGAGCTTCATTTTAATATCTGTAAAGAAATGTAAACCCAGATTAACCTCCCCTGCAGAATCAGATTTCATTGTGAACATTCTTTACAGCTGCTTGGACTTTTCTGCTGTTCCAAAGTACAATTAATTTTGGTATCAATAATTTGCCACTTCAAAGGCTATGGCCATATGGCTATCAAGGCAGTTTGCCTTGCCATAATTGAAATCATATATGGCTGCTGCAGCATCCTCAGATGAGTTGGGCTTTCTGTGGCCTTCTTTGATTCTGGTTTTTTTTGTTGTTCTCCTACTGCTTTATTTGGCCTTCCTCTCAGTCTAAACAGTCACTGGTCTTACCTCTAACTGGTGCTATTCACCCACTGCTGCACTTTGGAAAGGCACCATACGAGTTGTCATGATTCAGATGCTGCTTTATGGTCCTACCTACTGGAGATAACCCTTTGAAAGGAGAGGAAATTGCTTTTGGATAACCCTGCTCTTCCATCACAGCTGGTATTGGCTGGTGCAGATACATGTTTACATTTTGCTTGGAAAATGTAAACACTAATTAAGCATTAATGTTAATAGGTCCTGGGACTGCCAGGCTGGAGACAGGGCTCTGCTGCTGGCTCTGCCCTGGCTGCAGGCCATTTCACCCCGCTCCCTATCTGTGTTTCCTGGCAGAAAATAGGGATAATTATTTATTCCTTTCCAAAGAGGGAGGGAAGGCACATGCAGGGTCGTGTGAGGACAAAATACTGTGTTACTGTGAATAAAACCAAATCTTTTTAACAGCCCTATGAACAAGACGGGAGTGGTTTTGTTACCCTCCAGGTTCAGCTGAGCAGAGAGGGATTGGGACAGAGTCCCTGGGCCCCTGGAGTGAGACAGCTTTCAGGGAAGAAATCCTTTCTATTTCTTACACCTGATTCCTGCACCCAAACTTAGCTTTTCCCAGTCTGTTTGCTGGGAAAAGCCCTGCCATGTGTCGTGGCACAGGTATAGAAGAGGCATCCAGCAGCAGATATAAAGCAGCATCTCATCCTGCCACAGTGCAGGCGCTCCAGATTGCAGAGTTAATCCACAGTCTAAAAGACTTTGTTCTTCTTATTCCTCCTGCCTTCCCTTTTCATGTACCACTGTGGGACGAAATGGTCACTGAGGTGCCTCCTCTGCTGTCTGGTCCTGGCAGGGTTTAATCTGTGGCCATTTCAGGTCTTTGATGGCAGATTTTACATTTTTCCTTCGGTGGTGCCTGCGAGAGCAAACAGCAGCTCCTCTAATTAGGCGAGTGTAATTTCTCACAAACTGGTCCCTCTCCCTTTGTGAGCCCGTTGATTTGCAAAAGGAAGAAAAGCTCCCTGATTGTCCCCTCCTTTCAGCCCTTCCCCTGACGAGGAGTGTTGCTACACCTAATAAATTAAAGGACACAAAGTTAATGAATTTCTCATTTGAACCCACAGCTAGGTATGGATTAGCGAGGCTGACGTTACTGAAGAGCTCAGAATTAGGAGGGGTCTTACAGGGACATTTTCCTCTTTACTAAAATCTTTTCATTCACCTTTTCAAGCATTATCTTGCCCGGTAGAAAGAGCCCTTTTCACAACATATAGCCTGTGGGGTCTGCTTTCTGTCCGTGGCATAAATGTGATCATTCATTTTGTTTGTCTAATGGATAAAAATAAAGGGCAGTGTGAGTGACATTCAGACAGCCCTTCTCCTGAAAGAGAAGCGGGGATTCATACGGTCCCGAGCTCTACTCCAGAGCAAGCCTTGATGGAGCATTCATGGGCCCAGTTCCTTTTCATTCCAGCTCTGTCAGCTCCCACCAGCTGAAGGTTGGCTTTCCACCCTGCTGAGTGGTGCTGGGAGCTGCAGAAGGCGTGGGCTTAAAAATAAAACTCCACTCCGCTTCTTTAAAAGAGAATTTTCAAGTTAACTGCCAAGGGGCCTGTATTATTCCAACTCGATTGCCCTCAGTAGCCCATGCATTTCAAAGGATTGCAGCTGCTTTTCATGTGCCAACTGGTTGGGTCCTGAAGCAGATCCAGTGTGAGGTGGCACATGCATCCATTTGGAGGGAAGCTGTCTCCTGACTGGTTTGTTATCCCTGTTTTTCCCGTCCAAATTAAAGCTTTTCCCCTGAACTTCAATTTTAACATCCACTTGCCTTTGGATGCCATGAAATAGTCTCATTAGAAAAGCAGATCTGATTTTTGTTAAAAATACAAGCTATCTGGATGCAGAAGGGGGTGCAGTGGTGGTGGGAGCAGGGCTGGGTCCTGCAGGTGCAGGATCCCTGCTCAGGCTGCTTGGCCAAAGCCACGTGGCCAGCAGGTCATGGCCTTTCCCACACCCTTCTCTGTGTGGCTGGGGCACTTTTTGACAAGCTTAACCTGGAAATCATTTCTAATCACAACAGAGCCAAGTGAGATCTCTTGTGATGCTGCAACACAGAGTGAGGAGAGGGACAGAAATACTGTAAGAATAAAACTCAACCAGAAAACCCAAATGATAAAAAAGCTAAAGGAAAACCTTCAAACTCTTGCAAAACCCCAAGTGTCAGCAACAGAGAGGGGTGGCAGCCTGGGAAACCCAGCCATCCACGGGGAAAGGGAGAGGGCTGGTGGGCATTGGGATGGAGATGATGGGAATTGCTGCCTGCTGCAATTTGCAGGAAGATTTCCCAGCAATCTGTTTCTGGGAGGGGTTCAGGGCTCTCATTAGTAAAGGTGTTAGTGGGTGTTTCCCCATTGGAAATGTTGGCTGCTCGAGTCCTCCTGTTGGAATCCCCCTGTGACATGATCACTGTCTCCTATTCTCTCACCATTCAAACTGGAAACAACATTTTTATTCAATTCCTGCTGTACACTTCCAAGTCATTTTGCAGAGGGCTTTTAAAATAATTGTATGTTGCACCTACAAATGCATTTCAGTAGCAGATTATTTTATACCAAAAAAAAAAAAGCAAGCAGAGGCCTTTGGGAAGAATCTGGGTAAGTAATTTACATTTCTTTCTTTACTGAATGTATTGTGTGAGTAGTATGTAATTCAGTTTGCATGGCTGCTTTCCTTAAGCAAAGCAGAGGAGAGGTTTGCAGGTGAAAACACCTCATCTGGGTTTTACTAAATAGTTGTTTTTTGCTTGAATAAATAATTCTGAGTGTCTCACTTTTTGTGACAGGTTGAAGGAAGGGCAGAAATGCCACAGATCAGCTGACAATAGCAGCTACTTAGTGTGTATCAAGATGATAAAGCTAAAGACTTATTTTCTCACTTTAATTTCCTTGAGTTAGAAGGGGTTATTTTTCCCCTTGTAAACAGCTGCTTGGTTTGGGGTACAGGAGCTTCCTCCAGAGTCTGCCAACTCTATAGTCTAACCTGATGGCTCAACTAAACCCATGATGTGCACTGAGGATGCTCAAAGACTTAACCCCCAAAGGTTGTATTCTTTTTGCTGCTCACTGCACATATCAAGCAGGAACACCCTGTGTGGGAAGAGTTCTCCACTTCCTAATAATTTGGGATCAAAGATCCTGGCCCTGGGTTATTAGAGGGTGAGCATAAATCGAGCTGTAACTGAGATTCATGTGTTCATTAAAAAATAATTGCAAAGGACTAACCACGGTTGTCTATAAATGATATTTATGCCCCTCTAGCAGCATAACTGATCCATCAATTTATACCTGGCTCTAGAAAAGGATGGATACTGCTGTTCAGGTTCCCATCCCTGTGGTGAAAGGACTGTGGATGTTTGGTAGGAAAGTAGCTAAATTAACACCTGAAGTTTCATTTTTTCCTCCCTCTAAGTGTAGATGCTGGAAGTGGGGACTGGGTGTGAACTGACTCCTGTTTCTAAGTAGCTGCTTTGAACCCAGGGCTGGTTTTGGTTTAGAGTCATGAGCTGGTTTATTCCATAACTTCCAAAAGCCACCTGTGCCCAGGGACTGGCTGTGCCAATGTTCCTGCTCCAGTAGAAATGAAACCCTTCCATTTTCCCCCAGTGGTGGCAAACCCCATGGGAGAACTGGTGCTTTTATTATTTATATTATTTATTGTACATAGATTGGTAAACCCAGTCAACTGGGAAGACCAGCAGCTTGCATTCTTTGTCCCAGTACTGTCCCTACTATTGTTTTCTCCTACCCCTTTGGGCTGGATCTGGCTCTCTTGGAACCCAGGCTTGGAAAACCCATAAGCATGAGCTACATCCCCCCCTGGCTCTTTCCTGGCTTATGAACTGCTGTCACCTTTCATTTTGAGTAAGTAAGCACTGGAAAATGCTCCCAAGTAGGGGAAAAAAATAATTTCTGGTCTTATAAATAAGTTATTAAAAAAACCCCAAGAAACAACCAAGAAACAAACCCAACATGATTGGTGATGAACAATTATTGTGCCTTTGGACTTGACTAGGCTTGCACCATATGTCAGGTGGGAGTATTTTGAAAACTTTTGGGGGTGGAGGAAGGTAGTCCTAGAGGGAAATATTTCCCTAAAGATTTATTTTTGATCAAATCTCCCTGTGAGGCACAATATAATCTAATGCCCTTGCTAGTGGTGGTAGAGTTGAGGTCTCTGCTGCATCTCTGAGAGTGTAGGTGACTTCAGTGGCCAAGGAGAAGGTCCCCTATAGCAGATTCCTCCCAGTGCCATCTCTAGACAGCAGAAAATGGTTTATATGTATTTTTTCTTTATTTGGAGGTTTTTTTCCATCCTTTTAAATGTAAAGTTAGAGAAGAAACCAACATGAATTACTAAAATGCCACCAGCTTGTCCTCTCTTGGGTTCAGGGAGCCTAGTGGCCTCACACCCCTGGTTGTACCTTTCTTTTTCTGACAGCTTTTTCTCTGGTGTATCTTCCTCACAGCTGCAGAGCAAAGTGCATTTCTAATCCAGAAAGTGATGAAAATTCTTAGTTTGAGATTAAGATTTCAGTGCTTTTTGCTTATAGACTAGATTTACCATTTCCTTTTGCCCCATCAGCATGAGAAGAAAGTTCCTGCCATCTGCTGAAAGGCATCAGCATGAGCTGGGAGTGATAGTCCAGTGTGTGCTCTTCTGGTGAAGGTATTTCCAAGTGCTGCTGGTTTCCTCTTTTCCAGAGATGTCTCCTCTTGCTGAGCTTCCCTGTGGGTTGTTTTTTTTTCCTGATTTTTTTTTTTTCTTTTTTAATGAATACAACTTCTTGGATCAGACAGAGTTTCAGTGTATCCATTTGCTTCGTGGCACTTTCTGATCTGTCTGGGCTGATTTGCAACTCAAATACTAAGAAAATATATTTATGAATGTACTTCTTAAGGGAATCAAAACAGATTTCAGAGGAAATTCTCCGAGACAGCCAAGATTTCTTGCATGGTAAACGTGCTGCATTCCTTCTTCTGTCAGCTGCTCATTATTACACTTGCAAACAACTCCTTGTTGATTAATTTCAGACCCTTAATTGCCAGTATTACCAGGAGGTGACTAGATGGATTTTCTGGTCCTGCTCTGGCAGGGGAGTTGGACTTGAAGATCTCCAGGGTCCCTTCCAACCCCTGATATCCTGTAAAACAAACCAAACCAAAAAACCCTTGAGAAAGCACAATTTTGGTCAAATTTGAGCTGGGTGGCTCAGCTCATGCCAATGTGTCTATCCCTCTCATTCCCCTCTTCTTCTTCCCTCAGTTTTGCAGAGCAGGAGGAACTTTCCTTGCTCAGGAGGCCAATTGGAGCTTCTCATCCCAGGGCTGGGATGCCACACATGGAGCAGCTGCCCTGGGTAACCTGGCCCTAACTGGGAATTCTGTGATATTTCAGCACAAGAGGTAAATGACAGACACTGTCCAAGAAAGAGCATTGAATTCCTGTCACTGGCTTTCAGTGGCTGTGAAACCTTGTGGGACTTGTTTTGTTTGATTGGGTTTTTTTATAGCCTGGTTTTCATGAAGCATTTGGGATGTAGGGTTTGCAATGATCAATTTAACCACACAACTCTCCTCACCTACCAGCCCAGTTCCTCCTGTGTCAAGGTAGCTCAGTCCCTGCTGGGTGCCACCTATTAGTTAACTTTAAATGGTGTATTTCTATTTAAGTGCTACTCATCCTGGTCTGGTGCCTATGTTTCCTTTTTAATCCTCAGCAAACATGTTTTACATATACAGCTTTTTAATACTCTATTACAAAACAAATAAAAAAGCATGGTAGGGATATAGTGGGAAGTAAAAGAAATATCAATGACATCATTATATTTGATGGCTTGTTTTTACTTTTCATAGACTTGTAACAACTGCCATTTTAATGACCTGTTATTTTCATTACCAACTATCAGATCAGAAGTGATTTTTGAAATGAAAACAGTCTCATTTGCTCCAGTAATTTGTTTGAGGTAATAGTAGGAAAAAATACATTTACCAGCTTTGCATATTTTATTTTCACAGCTCTTTTTAAACAGAAGTTACTTCAAGATCAGCCTTTGAGGAGCTTACGAGAGCACAAGGCTCTCATTTCTCTGGAAGGTTTTGTTTCCTGATCGTGTATCTTTGTAATCTACAGCTGGCAGAAAGGAGTGTTATGTTTCTTCTTCTGGCAAGAGAATTTGTATGTAAATATAGAGATTTGTAGTGACAGTCAGAAGCTTTACAGTGGTAGGATGAGACCTTTTAGGCTGTTGGGATACCCAGGTCCTGAGACAGCAAGACCCTCTGCCATGGTGCCTTAGTGAAAAGCTGAATCAGTTCCTGCTCAGTGAAATATTGTTTTTCAAGGTTTGTTGTTTGTTTTTTTACTTCTGAACACACTCAAAACTTTTCAGTTCATATGATCTGTTCTTTATTTACTGGTATCACCACCACAAAGCAAGACACATTGAACACAGTGCCCACCAAGGAAGCTGAATTTGAGAGGCCATGACTCCTGTATTTCTAGGAATTCATCTTTATATTGGTTAGAGATATATAGATATATATATATATATATAGATATAAGTATATATATATATTATATATATATATATAAAATACAGTAACCATCAGTTCAGAGAATCATGTACAGCTCTTGGTGGCTCTCAGCATTTATCTTAGAGGGTTGTGATATCACTGGGTTTGTTTCTGTTTGTTCCATGACACTTTCAATGTTTGTGAGCTTCTTGGAATGAGGAGTGACAATGGAGACTCAAACTCTTATTTTCTCAGTGCTTGCTAATCCTGCTAATACTCTTTTTTGGGCCCATCCTAAAGATGTTTTCTTGTAACTCATTGGTCAATTGTTTTTTCATTTGACAGATTCCCCCCAGTCAGCCCCTTTTTACCCGGTCTTCATCACCTTCCCAGGTCCCAGCCATCATCAGGAGGTCTGCAGTCACCCAGTGCTCGTGTCTTGGTGTAACATCAACTGTGCAAATATTAGGATCTTCCAGGTAAAGCCAGTGTGTGTTAGCTTCTCCTCTCTGCCTTTCAGCCCTGGTCTTGCATTCATTTGGAAAGCAATTTATCAGTAGCAAGGCTCCCTGAGCCCTCAGAATGAATTCATTTTGCAGACAGCTTTGTACAGAAGAAAGAGGATAGCTCCCCAACTGAGTGCTGGTGGTTAAAGGCATTATGATACATACAGATAAACTGCAAGGGTGTTCCAAAAGCTGGTCTCTTGAGTTCATACCACAGAGCAGATGTTTTGGGGTAGAACAGGCTGTCCACAGCAGACCCAGGGGCCACAAAGTTTGTGACTTTCACTGATTGGAGTGACTCCACAATAATCCCCACTGGTATTTCCCTCTAGCTCTTCTCACCTTTCTTCTGCTGAAAGAAAAGTTGAAACATAAGCTGCACTAATAGGGCAGAAAGATATGGGGGTGGTTTTTTGTATATTATGTTTTTATTCTGTCCATTAAGGTTTCTGGCTACTCCCTGGCCATCAAAGCCTTCTAATTTGCGGGGTGCATTGAACCAAAACCTTCTGGTATCCCATTTTTTGGCAGAACTTTCGAAGCACCGTGAGCACTGGTTGGCTGGGCTCCAGTCCTGCTCACTGTCCATCCTGAGGCTGGTTCCTTTGATCCTCCCTGTGATTCCACCTGCCTGTCTGTCTCTTCATGGTTTCATATCACCATCCACTGCAGTTCAAAGAAACTTTGTTCTCCTTGCCTTTCCCCTGCATCGCCTCTCACGCTGGGGAGCAATTCCCCATCACTAGCAGCAGCATTTCTCTTTCAATTTCTTCCTTGTAGTGCCCTGAAGAATTTTGCTGGGGACTGAGCTGCTGGGGTGGTGCTGCTGGTGCTCCTCACATCGCCCCAAACGAGGATGTGGGGCTGAAGAACCAATAAATAAGCTTGTGCTTCAGCACTTCTCATGGCAGACTGCTCAGGAATAATGAAGACATTGGTGCACTCACTGCTTTTTGGATTACCACAGCTCTGCTCATGGTAAGATCTTCTCATGTCTTCCTAGGAGGGGATCACCAAAGGGGTCCCAGCCAAAGCTGGGGGATTTGGGGTGTCTTTGGAGCCTGGCTGAGGAAGGTGTAAATGGTCTGTGCTCATGAGCACTTGTCAACATGCTGTAGCCATCTTGTGACATGTGGTGAAATTAAGATGTGATCTATTTAGTAATGGTAAAATAACTATTTGAAGTGTATAATTGGCCTATAAAGCCCACGGTTACCTGGAAGAGCAAAGCAGAGAGCTTGTGGTGGTCTGAGCAGGCTTTGGGGAGCTGTGGGAACAGGAGTGGTGTCCCCAGCAGCACAGCTCTGTGCCAGGAGTCTCCAAAAAGAGTTCTTTTTAGCACTGTAGCTTGGACACTCCAAGGACCACTGGAAACATCCAGGTGTCCCAATTTCCACTGGAACATCTGCTGCTGGTCAGCATTGGAGGTGGGAGGCTGAGTGGGATGGCTCTGTGGTACCTCCTGGTTGGGTGAGCTGTCTCTGTGTCATGCCACGTGTGGTTTAGGTCCATGGTGACATTGCTTTCTTCCTGAGTGCTTGGAAGGAGCCAGTCGATACCGTGCTGTGCTTGTCCTCTCACTGCAGACACTGCCAGTGCTGGCTTCTGTTCTCCTTGCAGTGTTGTTATGAGAATAAGGTACCATCATCTTAATGCCTGGTAGAGCCTGTGAAAGACTATAAACATTTAACAGACCCATAAACACAGACTTTAACCTTTTCAATATTCCATGGCTGGATTGGCCCCTGCCACACGGCGTCCCCGTGGGTCCCCACTGCTCATGTGAGGGATGGTGAGCAAGTCTGACAGCAGAAGCCCTGAAAAGGTCAAAGCAGCCCAGTTTATTATTATCTCCCTTAGAAGATATGAGCTGTTACAATCCCAATAGCACTGTTTTGTGGCTCAGGTTGGGGCAAGAGGCAGGAATGACCTAAATATCTCATGAGGATAGTTGTTGCGCGGGGATGGAAATGAGCACCCACTGCACCCACTCCTTTCCACCCTGTGATGGCTGTGCTGGGTGTCTGCCCTTCTCTCGGCCCTCTCCCAGCTTCTCCCTACCTTCAACACACACAAGAGGTAGCAGCAACTCGGAATGAATTGTGCATGTGTTTTCTCTGGGAAATTAGGAAGCTCCCCTCTCAAGGCTTCTCCGCTAGACTTCACCTGGACACTGCACTGCTGGGCCCCCTGTTCTGGGTGACTCTGCTGAATTGGGTGGCACCAGATGAACCCCAGTGGTCACTTCCAGCTGTCAGGACCTAAGCTGACTGTGTGTTGTACTCATCTGAATCCAGCCTTGGGGTGGCTGCAGCAGAACGGGGGCCACAGCTTTCCCCTGTCCAGCTGAGAGAAGCCTATGTGGTGCTTAGTCACAGAGGTTCCCCTCCATGGGGAAGTGAAAACTCAAAAATCCCACTTTGCCATTTTCTCCTATCCCGCCCAGAAACATCTTTGAACTTCAGCTTTGTTACTTGAAATCTAATCCTGTTATAATGATATTTGCCTGAGAAAACCACTGCCAGTCTCATTGCTCAGTTCTGTAAAGATCCTGTTACAAAGGCAGATTTTCTTAGGCTGCTCTACAGCTTTACCATGCTGGGAAGAACATACAACAGGGAACTTACGCTGTGACTTTCTCCACTGAAAAGTTATCCTGGCTGTACAATCTGCGCTGTGTCCTCGCTCTGCTGTGGTTATGAGAAGTTTTGGCTGAGCAGGGCAGGGTTACGTGTTTAGAAGGTGCCTCCTCGTTCCCCTGCTTGTGTTGGGGAGGGATTGATCTGTTCTGTCCCAAAGCAGAAGGATTCAACCCTGGAAAAATCTCCCCGTGGGCAGAACTGCCACCGCTGAATCGCTTCCGTCGCGAAGGATCTGTATGGAAGGTAATAAAGTTTTCAATCAATGCTCTAAACTTGAGCAGAGCTGTAATCTGCCTGGAGATGTAATAACCCCCTGTGATGTTTATGGGATGGTTTCTGCAAGCTCAGAATTCTGAACCGGTGTTTGTTAGGTGTGAGATCCACCGTGTCCGTGCGACGTGTGAGACGCGGGGAGCGGCAGAGCAGCGCCAGCTCAGCTTTGACAGCGTTTGGATTTACGTGTTAGCAACTCTGTTTTCAGGATCTGAGGGAGAGGAGAAACAAAGAGCTGCGGCTCATTTTCTCTGCCTGCAAGTGTTCTCTGGCAGGACTTGGATTTTTCCTTTCCACCCTCCAGTTCAGAGCCTTGGGAAGCCCCGTGTGAGGCCGACTCCGGCTTTTCCCCGGTAACTGCACAGAATTTGTGCTGCGGAGTCGGACCCCCAGCACCTGCTGGGAGCCTTTCAAGCTGCTTTAACTGGATCACAAGTTCCTGGCTGTAGACAGATGTAACAGAGATTAATCCCATCATCTAGACAGAAGTACAAGCCTTGAACGGGGAGCAGCTCGTGTTACCCCCGTTTGCACTCCAGTCAACATGGCAGGAGGAGTTCAGACGTTGTCATTCTCCCCCCTCACACCTTCGAGCCACTTTCTGGTAACATCTGTGGGCTGATGATATTTTATTTTACTACTTTTTCTTCCTTCCCAAAGTCTGAAGATAAATATGCAAAACATGCTTTGGCCAATAAGGAAACCAGCTTGGGTTCAGAAACGGTGTTTCTACACTGGGTAAATATTATTTGTACTTGAGGCGCAGGAGGACTGGCATCATTAAAAAAAAAATAACATCAAATCCATTGGCAGAATAATGGAACAGCATTTTCAGTTCCCTAAGAGTACCAGGGGTGAGAAGAGCTGCTGCCCAGCTTCTCCCAGGCCCTGTTGGAAACATCCATGTTTTAAAAGCACTTTTGCAGCAGCAGAGTCCTTGGTGTCTCTCCAGCGCTGCCCCGTGCCGGAGGAACTCGGATGGGCAGAGCCAGGACCCAGTGATCAATGGCACTGTAAAGACTGAGTCTGCACAAATTACAGTTACCAGGAGCTTTTTAACTTCTCGTTGACAGACTCTTACCCATGGCAGCTCTTTCTCACTCTCCTCTTTCTGTCCCCTTCCAGGGTTTAATACAGTTTAATTAAGGACGTGATCCTACAAATATTTACCAGCCGGCGCAGCACGTAGCGCTTGCTGTGAATCAGCCAGCCACAGATCCAGTACAAATCCCCTCACTAGCGTGTGCAAACCACAGCACCATTCACAGCAACACCACCTAAAAGGGTAGTTTGAAATCCTCTTGCTTTGCTGAACCTTAAAAACTCAACAAAAAAAATCCATCTGGGGTGAGATTTCACATCCCGGTCTTCAGTGTAGAAGCCTGGCTTGCTTTTCATTCCATGGAAACAAAAGTTTTTTAGTTTGGCTTTTTTTTCTGTATCTTCCAGTGTTAATAAAAAATAGATGCTTACTGCTTTAATAAAGGGTTTGATTTGGAAATTATTTACCATTTAGTCTTCATACGCTCTAATTGATTTTGATCCTTTGGAATATACATAATGGAAAGCAGCTGAAAAACTGGGGTTTAAAAATGGGCTCTTGCACATTTGAAGTAAATTTTATCCTGCAATCAGTCGTAAAGATCTTAACTGCAGCTATCACATATCCTAAATATGTAATTGCTGTGGAGCCTTTCCAGTCTGTTGGTTACAGGACACTAGAAAAAGGGGAAAGTGAGTACAAATGTAGGTCCTGATCCCTGCAAGTGCTTTCAGGGATACTCAGGACTGGTCACCTGCTTAAAATCTTGTGTTGTACACTTCTTCTAGGATGGAGCCTTGAATGAGCACGTGTAGGGACACGAATGACTGGTATCAGGAGCTCACTGACTGAAACAGCAACTGCTCTGGTGAGTAATGTGAGGAATTGTGTCTGGGTTTTGGGGTGGGACCCTTGGTTGAAGGGCACCCCCTCCTCATGTGCCTCCAACTTGGATCTGCCCTCAAAACTGGCACTGATTTTGGTATGTTGATGCAGTAGGACCCAGGTGTTCTACCCTGCTCTGCCTGAACCTAGGGAATTGCCAAATTCATTTCATTCTAAAAGCAGAGAATGAAAAACTTATAATACTTCATTTTGAAGGATTTTTAAAGCATCTTGGTGAAATGTAGCCTAGGTACAGATGGGCTGGTCTGTATTCTGAATGATCTGTGAAGAGAGATAGCATCTCTGCTTGCTTGTAGTACTTTTTGCTTTCAAGTGAACCCCTTCCTATGGTCCCAGCCCTCTCTGGAGGGGAGGAGAGCACAGCTTGAGAATATTTGAAATTTAAATCTGAAGGAAGCCTCAGGTTTCATAGAACATAAAAAGCAAAGGAGATTCAGCCTCAAAACTTGCTAAAGGAGTTCAACACTCTCCATGAAAATCCTGCGAGTGGTGTTTCCCTGTTACCAGAGAAATTCTTTCTTTAAGCCTTTTTTACTTTAAAGGACTACACGAGATATTTCAGTACTAAATTGGTATCTTCCAGCAGGGCAAATGCAGTTTTAAGTATACGCCATAAGTTACTGGAAGACACGTGTGTGCAAAGCCAGCAAAGGCCCCTTTTGGTGCTCAGAGGAGCTGCTGTAAGCCCAGAGGTTTGCAGAGGCTGCTGAGATCCCTGCTCGGTGGTGGGCAGCTTATGTAAAGCCTGGATATGCTCCTTCTGGATCTGCTTGATTATAACGAAGACCAAATTTGGCATCTCTCCTCTTATGATTACACCCCGTGCTTCTTTCCACCCCCTCGCCAGTTCTTTTTTTAATGGTTTCCTAAATGCAGCAGATAACCTGATCCCGTGGCTTGGGAAGCTGAAGTTTCTCTTCCCACCCTTGGTTTGGTGGGACTTTGGGATGCTGAGTGTCCCCCCTGCCCCCCGGCTGCGCCCCGAGGCCTCCGCAGCTCACGGGGTGTGATGGGCAGCAGAGGAGACAACAGTGATCTCTACTTAACATTAGGTGGCACAAAAGAGTTTCTTTTTGCTCACAGGAATACTGAAATCCACCAGTAGTAGCAAGCAAGATATTTTCTTTTCTTTAAATGAAATTCTCCTTCCCTAATTTTTCCAGCTTTCAAGCAGGCTTTGAAGTACTTCTGTTTATAAACTTACTTGATTTCGCCTTTCGTGGCATCTCCTTTGTCTCTGCTTTGGTTTCACACACCACCCAGCCCAGCCCTTGCTGTAGCTGTTTGCACAGCCCAAGCCCAAGGGCTCTAAACCAGGCTCGTTGCAGTGAAAAGCTCCCGTCCATCCTCCAAACCAAGGCTGCCTTTGGGAGCTTTACCTCTCAGGACCCCGACTCCTAAGAGCCAGGGTGACCACCCGGGGTACGTTCTAACGTGAAGCTTTTCCTCTGCGTCCTCACTCGGGGGCTGTTTACAAACCACGGCTGTTTACTCCTTGCTTTGGTACCCACGCTACTTAGTGTACGTGTGTTTTTGTTGCTGGAGTTGACTGAGAAATGTGATTTTTAGAGGGGGGCAAATTCCCTTCTCCTGCTGTAATCCTTCCCCGAAGCATCGCGGGTCGTGGTGCTGCTGCAGCCACAGGCCGGTTGCCCCCATCGACCTGCGGGTCGCAGAGACTGACCAACAAAAAAATAACTAGGAATATTCAGATTTCTGGTTAGGAAACAAAGCATCGTCCACTGTTGACATCCCAAATCCCTCTCGCTAACAGGTACAGGCCTCTGTGTTGTTGGAAGCAGCAGGGGAAGGCGCCTGTCCACTCGTGCTGGGCAATGGGAGACAAGAGCTCGATCCGGTGGCTTCTGAGGACTCCGAAAGGTAAATTTCCCCCTCCCCTAAACTATCCGCAGAGGGGTTGGTTATTGTGTCTTTCGAGGTTCAGCTTCAGAAGGAGGGGAAGAAAGAAACAAACAAACAAATAAAAAAGAAAAGGCCATTTCTCCGGTGATGCCCTGAAGTTTGCTGCTTTCCTGCCTGCCCACCCCCAGCACCCACCCTCCTCCCTTTCGCCCGGCTGCCGGGGCTGGAGCTTCCCCGCTTCACCCCATTAGATGTGATTAACTGTTATTGTTCCTCCCGAACACGCCACTTCCCGCCCAGGGGGAGCGGGGGGCGGCCCGGGGTGAGCTGGAGCGGGGAGGGGGCGCTCGGGGCTCAGCATCCCCAGCCTGGCCCCCGCGGCCCCTCCGCGCCCGGTGCTGGCGGCCCGGGGAGAGTCGCGGGGGGGGGTGGGTTGGAGGAAAGAAGCGAACAAAAGAAACTTCCTTCGTGCCCCGATTTTTGCTGCTCGGGGAAGGGGGGAACCCCCAGCCGGGTCTCCCCATCGGCCGCGGGGAAG
Source organism: Ceyx cyanopectus (assembly GCA_013401355.1). Taxonomy (NCBI): domain Eukaryota; kingdom Metazoa; phylum Chordata; class Aves; order Coraciiformes; family Alcedinidae; genus Ceyx; species Ceyx cyanopectus. The sequence continues at coordinate 148,053 of VYZU01068131.1, read as the reverse complement.
CGGCAGCCCCGGCGGGAGGGAGGCGGCGGTTGCGCGGGCGCGCAGGGGCGCGGAGCGATGGGGGAGAGGAGGCAGCGCTGCTGCCGCCTCCACCCTCCCGATATACATTATATATCTATAAATATCTATATATTTCTATACACGCACATATCGATACGTACACACAAATATTGATATCCACTCTATCCATACGCAGCGCTGCCCCGCTCCACCACCGCCGAGAAAAACCCCACAGAGCCCTTTTTCCACCCAAAAAATGCCTTTTCCGTGGCAGGTGGAACCCCCTCCAACAACCCCCTCCTTTCCCGGGGAGGGGGAGCCCGGCAGGGTGGGGGGCGAGGCGAGGCCCGGCCGTTCCCAGCCACCCCTCAGCAAGCAGCCCCCGCTGCCCTCTCCCCCAGCTCGGCCACAAACAACGCAATTATTAATTTTTTTTTCCTTTTTTTTTCTTTTTTTTTTTGTAAAAATGTTTATTTAAACCTTTTTTTTTTAATTTTCTTTTCCTTTTACAACAATAAAATATTGCGTCAATATAAACCCCTTGACTAAAACTGGTCGACAACCAAACGTTACAGCGACTCGTGTTTTCGTTATTATTATTTTTTTTCCAACACCCATTTAGGATTTTTTTTTTCTTTCTGAAACGTTGTTTTGGTATTTTTTTTTTCCTTTTCTTTTTTTTTTTTTTTTAAACATAATGCGGAATTTATTGAAAATAAATAATTGTTGGCAACTGCAATAGGCAATTTTGGATAAAATAGTTGAAAAAAGCAACCTTTAATGAAAATAGCGTTTATTATACATCAGTTACTAAATGAATAAACTAAATGATCTTTCTTTAAATTAATAACTTCCAAAAAACGTTTAATATACAAAACTGTACAGTTATAAAGTTGGCAGAAATAGGCAGGTCCTCAGTGTCGAGTTTGGTTTTTTTTTTCATTTTTCTTTTTTTTTTTTT
>VYZU01068131.1:98394-142495 GCA_013401355.1 Ceyx cyanopectus | reverse complement strand
GGTGTGCGTGCGGTGGCGGGGAGCGGGGGGTGGGGGTCAGAGGGGGGGTCAGGAGATGATAAACGTCTCCGGGAGAGCCCCGGTGCTGCGGGTGAGGGCTGCGGGAGGAGCGGCGGCGTGAAGCCCCGCGGCCGGGCCCGGGGGAAGGCGGGGAGGGCACGGAACGAGTTCTATTAGCAGCCTGCTTTCTTTTTTTGTTTGTTTGTTTTCTTTTTTCCCCGCTTTCCTTTCTTCCTTTTTTTTTTCTTTTTTTTTTTTCCCTCCCCCCTCTCTCCGCCTTCACAACCTTCCCGAAATAAATACCCGAGGAAAGAAAAAAAAAAAAGAAATAAATAAAAGAACGAGACTCACTGGATAAAAATGTAACTAAATTATTTAAAATTAATTTGCGCTTTAACTTCCGATACCATTTTTCAAATCCCATTGCCCGTGAAAATAGATGTTCAGATCCGCCGTTTAATTAAGGCAGAGTCTCTGGCAGGGAAATAAAACCCCGAACGTCCCAATTTCATATTTGTTGCAATTGTATCTAAGGCAGATCCCGGCTCCTCGGCACTCCGCTCTTCCCGGAGCAGCCTCTCAGCTCGCCTAGAGCAGAGTACGGTGTATTTTAAAGTGTTTTTATCTGCATATAGTTAAATCTTCTTGCTGTTCTAACTAATCTGCTGGAGAGGGTTTCTTTAGCTCTTTCCTGTCAGTCTAACTTCCCAAGTGTAACAGATGCCGCTCTCAAGCGGTCCTTTCTGCTGCTTTTCTTTATTCAGCCTCGCATATTTCTCCCCATGATCTGGGTTTCCATAGAGAGAGGAATAAAAGGGGGACCATGGCCACAAATCCCCTGCCCCATGCAGAATAAAAGAGCCTTATTCAATAGACGACCCCGTCTGGACATGGGAGAAAAATAAGTACATGCAAAGCTACTGTTGCAAGAATTTGTAACTTATTTTTCATAGACTGAAACCCATTAAAGATTTGGGTTTTTAAAAAAAAAAAAAAAAAAAGTTTCTGGGTTTGGACTGGACGCTCCAACCTTCTGGCTCTGGGTGCGTCCTCAATGGAAGGACCCGATTTCCCCAACAAATAATTCTCTTTAATATCTTTTTTTTCCTCTCTCTTTTTTTTCTTTTCTTCTTTTTTTTTTCTCCCCCTTGCTAAATCTGTGGCATGAAAAAGGTCGCACAATAGCTGAAGGCAGCCTACCGTCTTGGGGCAGCTAGAAGTCGCTATAGAGAAAAAAACCCGCTTTGAAGTGGAGGAGCTGTAATTGTGACGAGTCTCCCTGGCCCGGCGGGACCCCGAGTTTCTGGGGGTCACCCGGGTGCGTGGCTCCCGACGTCCCATCCCCTCGCTGGGCTGCGGGACCGGCGGCGGGACCCACGCGTGGAGCGGCGGGCGCGTCTCCGGCGGGGCAGGGCTGGCTCTGCCCGGCTCCAAACCCACAGATTGCCCCTTTAAGAGCTGGAAGTAAAACGCGGGGTGCGTGTGCGTGTGTTTGTGTGTGTGTGCGTGTGTGTTTGTGTGTGCGTGTTGGTGTTTCCAACCGGCTCTATAGGCGCCTCAATAGGTTGGGACCTCGGGAACAGAGAGCCCAGAAGCGGGAGGAACGGGTTTGTTATGGTGGCAGAGCTGTTTTTATTAGATTTTAGAGAATTTTTATTATTTTTTTTTCCTCATTGTGCATCTGGGGGAGGGAAAAAAAAAAGAAAAAAAAAAAAGAGAGAAAGAGGTCTAAAAGGGGTTCGTTTTGATTGTGTTTAATACAGCATGAAGCTCGGAGCGGTAAGCTGTGGCTCGGTGTCATGACCTCTATATTGAAAACTTCACCTTCAACACAAGTTCACTTTGGAGACAGGACGAGTTAGATTGCGCTTGGTGGGAACAAGTGCAAATTTAAAAACAGAGTCAATCATATCGGGGGTGGGGGTTGGGAAAGGGCAATTTAACCGTTTCTGAAGCCAGGAGTTAAGGTTTTCATTGTGTACATCGAGGCGTTGAAGCCCGGGCACCCACCAGAGCAGGGCTGAGAAACTGGCTCCTGGATCTGCGGAGATGCTTTGTGAAAACCTAACCTGCGTGGGGGAAGGTTAGGAGGAAAAAGGGGAATTTACAGCGTATTAGCAGAAATTAGCCAATACCGTCAGAAGCTCGAAAAAAAAAAGAAATTTTTTTTTCCTTTTTTTTTTTTTTCTTTTTCTTTTGCTCTCTGTTGGCTGCTCTTGAACGTGAGTAAATGCTGTGCAGGGAGAGAGGAGGGAGAGATCCCCAGCCACACTACTGCCATCTCAGAGCCACAGCCATGAGATGGACTGACAGATTGCAAATTCAAACAGTCCTAATGTAAGAATGAATTGAATGCGGCCCCCCCCAAATCTCTCCGAGCACCGGCCCGTTAGTAATAAGCCCGGCACGGAGGGAGCGTTGCTGCGGCTGGGCTGGTCCTGCGCCCGGAGAAAGGCTAGGGAGGGACAATAAAGCCAGTCCCGGGCAGAGAAAATCACAAGGTAAATGACATTTGTATTCTAACTGCTGCGGTTTCCAAAGCGTTTGGGGCGACTCCTCGCTCCTCTTCTCGAATCGCCTATTGTTGTCGTTATTATTACTAATTAATTTTATTCTTCACGTTGTTAATGTTTGAAAAATGTACTTGCTGGGGGAAAGAAAATGTCGTTCATTCGCGCACTACCACGTCATGCTCAGGTCACTGTTATTTTTTATCTGGGTTGGTTCGTAGCAGGGATTGTCTCGAACATTTGTTTGATTCGCAGACGAGAGGAAAAAAAAAAAAAAAAAGATATAGATAGATATATATATAAAAATCCAGGAGATCTCTTCCAACTGCCCATTTTTACCGTGGAACCGGGCTTGCCGTTTATTAAATCCACGTAGTGAAACGTCGGGGTTTGTTGCGCTCAGTGGAGAGAGATGTGGATGTGGCGAGAGGGAGCCGGGGGCTGCGGCTCCGGGTCCCGGCGGCAGCCGCTGCCTTTCCCGGGCGGTTCCCAAGTGCAACACCAGCTCCTAAGGTCACGTCAGGAGTTAACAGAACTGCACAACAATGCGGATCGCTTCCCTTCTACGTAGGCACTTTCCTCACCGTGCCATTCGAACAGGCGTGATGACAAGAAAGCGCTTGTTTCACCCTGCACCGAAATCCCGGGTTTGGTTTGGTTTGGTGGTTTGGTTTTTTTTTTTGGCGAAGGGTGTTAACCCACCAGCCTCTCCCAGCGACCAGGGGCGATGCGGTCAGCGATGGAGCCCTGGGCGCAGAGGGGACGGGGCTCTGGCTCCTATTCCAAATCAGAGGCCATCCCGCCTGTATTTTAGAAATAATTCAAATACAATTCCCAAACGGACAGATTTCTGCTCAGGCGTATTTAAAGGAAAGTGGGTTGGATTTGAAAACGCACTAAATGGCACGGTGTTTAACCTCTGGTGACTAATGAAACATCGAAGACAAATAGCTCCATTCCTTGGATGGCAAATACCTGCTTTGTTTGTTAGCTTACTGAACGATATCAGTTTTTTTTCTTTTTAATTTGTGATTTTGTTTCCAACAACCCCAAACTATACGGGTTTATTTATCTTTTTTTTCCAGCTGTAGCATTCCGCGTGCAAAGCATCCAGCGATGCTCCTGATCCTGCAGAAGGGTCTAAACGATTCCTGCATTTCGAAGCGCCTCGTCCTTCCTAGATTTCCATCGATAAATACGTAGATGGCACTGCTAAGTCTTGGTTTTCTCACAGACGAAATGTTTGCGGCTTGGTGGAAAGTTTACTTCCCGTTTCATTCAGGTCTCCCCAGTCAAAGCGGTTAGAAAAACCCCAACTTTCAGGCCAGGCTCTGTTGCTAAATGATGTTTTTCCTTCGTGAACCGCGCTTGGGCGTTGCAAGAAAGTGTGAGGGGGCATGAGGCTGTTTGGCTTTCGCTCGGTCACACGGGACCGTGCCTGTGCAGGTGGATGCTCGCGACAGCCCCCTTTGCTGGCCGCGGCTGGCGGAACTTGCGCCTACTTGCGCGCATGGTCCGCGCAGCAGACAAAGGCTTTGCCCACGCGTGAGCTCTCATCCTCCCCGGGAAGCCCGAGCCCCGCAGGCCCCCGCCGAGCTCCCACCGAGCCGGGACGAGCCTCCTCCGGGGGCCCCGGCGCTGCCCGGCCCCGGTTCACCCCCAGTGGCCGGGTGATGCTGGAGCGGGGACCCTCCGGTACTCCCCTGTCTGCGCTTCCATCTGCCTCGGCTTCCCTGTTCCCGTCTCCCCCCAGCAGTAAACCCTGCAGAAAGAAGCTGAGCCCTCTCCAGCCTCTTCTACCCCAGAGTGCGAGGTCCCTTGGCATCTGCTGGCACCTTTTCTCCTCAGGAGAAGCCCGGCTAAAGCCTCTGGAGGCTGCGCCAGCCTTTCCTCGGACCTTTCCCTCTTTGCTTTCCCCGGCGAGTCCCGGGGGAGAAGTTCATCGGGAGGCGGGCGGGCAATAAATCAGCGCAGTCAGTCCCCAGGACAAATGGAAGCGCACAGGGAGAGTCTCCATCAAAGCGGGAGAGGCAGCCCCTGGGCTGCGCCTTCTGCAAGAAATAAATAGAAATAAATCAAAGTCGGGGGTTCTGAGGGAGAGGCTGCGGCCGGGCCTGGCAGGGGCTGCCCGGGGCTGGCCCCGCTCTGCCCGGGATAACTGGAGCAGAGCCTGGGAAACGCTCTCTGCGAAGTTTTAAACAAATCACCGGCGGTATCGATTTGTTTGGGTTTTTTTGGGGGGTGCGTTTATCCTGCTTCAGACATTGGAAACGATCCCTCTTGGGGATGAGAGAGGAGGGCAGAAGGGAAGCGGTGCAACGCTCCCGCTATTGGACGTGGAGTTATTGAATCTTTTAGAAAACAAATGGTGTTCGCCAGGGTCCTCCACAGAGCAAAGGGACTCCGGGAGGCTGGAGCCAACCCAGGAAAGTTGAGAGTTTAGCGATGCAGGAGCTGCAGGTACCACTTTGTAGGCCCTTTGTGGAGCTCTGGGGACGACGGGGCAAGCCGGGACACACACACACACCGTGCCCCGGTTGTTGTTGCCACCCTCACTCATGGAGAGCCCCCGGATTGTCCCGGGAGAGGCGGTTCTGCCCCTCGGACAACACATTTTTGAAGTGCCACCTCCAAGTATTTTCTTATTTGCTTCTTTTCCGAACTGTTTAGAAATTACTAGTAGCAGATAAGTAAATTGCAAGTAAACCTAGTGAATTAGGATGATTCTCTATCAGTTTAATTTATGTTTTATAGTTAGTTTAGCCTTCTGATTTGATTGCCTTAGTAATGTGAATTGCCTACAGCTGCTGATGATACAGCTTTAATTCTGTTTTAAAGGTCATGTAAACATGTGCCTGTAGCATAAGGAATGCAAATTCAATTCCCTTTTAATGCTTCCTCACATTCACTTCACAGCCTTCACCTAGAAAATTAGCAGGATTTAATAGAAAACCGGTTGAATGTTATGATTTCATTAAAAGCCCCTCTCCCTCGCAGGCAGGGCTCTCCCTGGGCCACCCCACGCCCCTGACGCGAACAACGATGCTCTTCCCACGCCCGTTTTGGGGAAGATCAAAGCGGTCCCCGCCCCGGGACGGAGTCTTCATCTTCACTTCGAAGCTTTGTTTAGCTGTAGGTAAACAACACCCGGCTGGATAACCCGGCGACACTGCGAATTACTCCCCAAAGGAGCCAGAACATCAGGCAGGTGTATCCCTACCCATTAGCTTGTCCTACAGCTGCTCGTTTCCCTTACGTCACGGTGAAAGATGGTGCTCGGAGAGGCGAAATGGGGTAAAAAAGATCTGGTTTCGTTCGAGGGGGGTGGGGGGATGCAGAGGCTCTCCGCATCAGCAGGAGGAGAAGCTGTGCCGAGATGCCAAGGTGATAGGCTTAAGCGTCAGACGCCTGCGCCTTGAAGACAGACGTTTTCAAATTAATTTTTAAACGCAGCCAGCCCTGAGTTGATGAGAGATTGCTTCACACCCCTATAGTCTAAGAGGGAAAAAAAAAAAAANAAAAAAAAAAAAAAAAAGGAGGAAGCGGGAAAAAAAAAAAAAAAAGGAAAAAAGAAAAGAAATAAAATCCCCTTCCCAATCTTTCAAGGGGGTTTAGTGAAGTTGCTGGGAAGTTTAGCCGGGGAAGCCTTTGAACGGACGGGCTCTAACGAGTGGGGAAGAGCGTCAAAAAAAAGCGACTCTGGAAACGCTTTGAAATGGGAACGATATCAGTGCAAAGTGAAAACGGGTGAGGCGATTCCGACCGTCCCGTCCCGCAGGGACCCGAGCGGCTCCGGGCGAGCAGGGCCGGCTGCCGCCCGCACCAGCCTGGGGGGACCCGTCCGACCGGCCCCGCTCGCCCTGGGGACGCCTCTCGTTCCGACGGCAGGGTCAAAAGAGGTACCTCTCCCCCCTGTTTTTCCTACTGGGATGTTTTCTTGCACTCGGAGGGTGTTTGTGCGGTCACCGCGCTCCTTCTCCGCACTGGGGTGAGGGAAGCACCCTCCCCCGCCTTCATACCCATCTATCCTGCCACCCCGCTCCCCACTTGCTCTGTGAATTCGCCCCCGGGTCCCCCTGGGAGGCTGAAGGAGGTGAGATGCTGGAAGGCACCTGCCCCCCTTTCCTCTCGGTGGTAGTTGGAGCCCCAGCTGGGCCCGTCTCTCTCCTTTGCAAACGAGTGGGTTTTTGCAAAACCTTAATACTTGTAGTAACAGCTCATTGGTGATTCCGTTAATGTTGCACACCTCATTAAATAGCCCCAAACATAAGGAGGTTTAAATGGCTTTATTGAATTAAAAATAGCATAGGAAATCACCTATGGTACTTTCATCAAATAATTAATGTAAAGTCTATACATACAGCACGAGATCCCTTTTAACAAATTTATTCCTCAAACGCACGGGGGTTTGTTTAATGGCTGAAATAACTTCGAGCAGCACAACTCGCTTGAAACATCGAGCCACACTCCTGCACTTCCTAATACGTTCCTGTATGTTTCCCTGAGTGTTTTTCTTCCTTATCTTTTTTTATATCTGAAGTTCTATTCCCCTCCTCTACTCCATGTATTTGATCATTTTTTCAAGTCCCTTGGCTGAACCAATCTCTTTTCATGCAGAGGATAAAAAGAGAAAAACTTCAAAGTAGGTTCAGGTAATTAACAGCTGAGGGGAATATAATCTAAACCATAGGCCCTGCTTTGCACCCAGGTCTGCTTTCAGAGCCAGCCGGCAAGGGAGTGCCTATTCCCTATAGCATCCAAATCTGCTTCCTCTGAACAGCTTTGCCAGGCCTCCAGTTATCACATCTGCATTTCAAACACCATGTCTCTGGCATTAATTATTAATTAGCCTACAGTCACCCCAGAGGATTTAAGTTCCAGCCTGCACATACTTATTCATTGACCTCTATCTTAGTTTTTGTTGGAAAAAACCCACTAGAATGCTTAATAATTTCCTTTCTCTCAGACCCTCTGTTCTAGTTTCATGGAGGGGAAACAGTATATTTTCAGAGATGGAAAATCACAGGGTTGTCTAGAAATTTGTTTAGAGCAAAACGCTATGTCAAGAGTTTGAACAAACCGTTGCCAAAGATTTAGAAGGAATTTTGAGTGAGTGTTTTTTACCTCTGACGAATGAATTGATGGATTTCCCAGCACTGCGAGGTGGAGGGTGAGAATACAATGTGGTTTGGCTCTGTGTGGAGCATCATTCAGGGGTGCACTTGAAAAATACAAACTGGATTTAATTACCGGGTAGCACATTTATATGATCAAACTAATGCAAACGTTTATTCGAAAGCTCTGGGGTTATTCTGCTATTGACACTAGTAAAAATGAAGAAAAAAAAAAAGAAAAATATGCTGTCGCAAGGCACAGTAGTAGTTAGGCATTAAATATGCACCACGTCCTCAGCAATATGGGACTGAGGATGTATATTTTGCAACTGTTTTGCATCATTCCCAAGGTAGTTTGGAAGGTGCTCTTCAGCCATTAGAATAAGTACATATCTTACTACTGCTTTCTTGGCTGTTGTGTATCTTGATATTAAGGTTCCAGAAGCAAAACAAGAAAATCGGAGTAATGAGGTAGGAAGGAGGTTACGTGTTTCTCTCTTTCTTTTTTATTTATTTATTTTTTTCAAAAATATATGAAATTTGAAGGGATTGTTACAGTTGGGATGAGTTATCCACTGGATACTGCCTTTTGTCAGCCTATTTTAGTACCACAATGTCCTAGTCCCCTGAACGAGCCCTGATGTAATGCCTCGTGCAATTAACCATGGATAAACTTCCTTCAATGTTGCCAGAGTTTCTCATTTTGATTTGTGGTGGTGCTATCTGCAATACTCGTTGAAACATCAAATATTCCTCCACTTTGTGTCCCAAAGAAATGTTTAGTCCAGAATCACGAGGTCAGCCTGGTCAACTTCTATGCCAGCCTAGAATTGATTTTTGAAAGAATGTAATTGGTGCCTAAGACTCTTTTGAATGTCTGTTCAGGGAAGAATGTGGAGAAGAGGTTCTGATGCATAAAAACTGCCAGGCTGGCTCAGTAAACAAACCCGCATCTATTTTTTTCTCCCTCAAACTGCAGCTAAACCAGCCCTTGCTGTAAAACCCTCAACCTTGTGTGCCTGCATTTCAGTAAACGACCACCTGGAAACAGACTTAGGGACCCACCCTCCTGCCTTCCAGGAGGGATCTGTCTCCTTGACTTCCCAGAGAATTTGGAGAGATTTGACTTGTTGCTGCTCTTCTATTCTTTTCACATTTTTATGAGCAGATCTGGGGAGCGTTCAGCGTTAATTCAGGTACCCTGAATGATGCTTACATACAATTTTAACAGCAAAAGTGCTTCTATGTCAGAAGGAAGAGAGGAACAGGCAACACTTCAACTTTCATTTCCAGAAAGATGATTCCTATTTATAAAAGAACAGAGTGTATCTTAATGCAGAAGAAAGGAGTAGATCTAGACTTTTTTTTAATATGCTGCTCAGGACCTTTTAATCACTTCTGCCCTGATACTAATACCAGTAATAACAGTGATAATGGAAAGGAATAAAAAAAATAGCCTAGTGTGAAAGCAGAGCTGGAATCTGTTCTTTGTAAATGTCAGAATGTTCCCGAAATTAAAACTTTGCTGTTAATGTAGCTCTGTACTTTATGAATATTGAAGAGGAACGAGGACTAAATTTCTTGCAGAGCAGAGATGTTGTTTTAGAAAACAAATGGCAGGGTGGCTTGATTTGCAGGGATATATCTGGGGGTGTTTTTAAAGACTAAGGGCTGCTGGGTTGGCATCTCACTGGTTGGAGCCCTCTGGAGCTGTTGCTTTCATTATTGACTGGGATTGCAGGTTTAACTGGGTCCTTGACATACAGGTTCCACAGCCCAAGACTGGAAAACTCCTGTTAGCAGTGCCACTCAGCTACCTCTTTTTTTTGGTTGTATTGCCAGGAGTGTGGAAAGCATGAGCATACATAGACAGTGGGCTTGACATCTTCTGAAATATTTGTGCCTTGTTCTTGTTAGGAGACAAGAATTGCCATAAGTGGCCTATTTATGGTTAATTTTGTATATATTTATATTCACAGTTTTCCTTTTAAACTTCAGTGTTGTACTCTGCTGGTAAGACCTAACCCTTGGCAAGTCTGGAAATGCTTTGACCCCCATCCTTATTATGCTCTTCACTTTTTTTTTTTTTTCCTTTTAAAATAAGGCTTGTGGCAGCCTTGCAGGAGTGGCTAAAATCCACAGAGGTCTGAGCTGTAACTGCATTTTGGATCGTGAACATTTCACATGCACATGTCTCGAATTCAGATTCATAGGTTGCAGATCACTTCTTATTTAGACAAGCCACATGGGTAATTCTGATTTTCAATTACTTGAAGAGTGATTATAGTAAAAGACTGTTGATTTCTCCTGTGTCTAAAGCCTGTGGATGTCTCTGGGTAAAGCCCTGGTTGCTGTGTTGAAGGAGTTGTGCCCACCTGGGCACGTGCTTGTAGGTGGAAAAATATTCTTGTACAGGAGTAGGTGGAGGGTGATGGGGATGTTACTGCATCAACAGGAATGGGTTCTTACTAGATTGAGAAGAGTATGGTGGGGCCAGAGCTTCAGCTGATGGAGATGGGCACAGGAGTATCAACATTTGGGGAGCTGGGCTGAGTTACCCAAACTGGAGACTTGTGTAGTTGAAGGGGAAGATTGCATGAGTGATATCAGAATTAGCTTGTGTCATGTCTGAAATGATCTGAGCCTGTATGAGGCCTTTTGCCTTCTTTATGGTATAGGGTGGTAGTGATGCAAACTGGCCTCTGATGTGCAGAGTCTGGTGCTGCCAGTGCCAAGGGGGCAGGAGCAGAGGTTAGAAGTGGAGTCAACAGATGCTTGTGACACAGGAGGTGTCACAGATACCCAGCCTGTGACAACAGCCAGGGAATGGGGACTTTTGTGTGGCAACCACTACACTGCAAGGTGTATATGGACTGAGTGAGAATGTGGAATTCCACCCTGAGCTCTCTGTAAGGCTCTGTGCTCCTAAACTTTCCTTTTTACCGCCTCAGTCCTAAAAAACCCACTTCTAATATCTCTGGGCTCCTCACTGACCTCAGCCCGGCTCTTCATAGAGTCAAACCCGCCGTGCTGTGTTTCTAAAGAAGGGTTGGAGTGCTCTCAGCTCCACCTGGCAGTGCTCCAGCCCACAGCCCCCCTGCTCCCTACCAGAGCGACCTGCAGGCAGGCTGGCATGTTGGCTCCTGCTGGGCAGAGCCTCGCTCCGCGCTGGTGGATCCTGCCTCTCGACCTTCCCCCTCCACCCCAACACCCAGGTCACCGTGCCTGCTGGGGAGGGTTCTCAGGGCCGTCCTCTGCAGCCTCTTCCCAGCCCAGAGCCTCTTCTTTTGTGTGTAAAGTTTTAAAAGACTTTATTCAGTTTCCTTTCCTCCACAATACATATTTTTCTTTATAGTTTAGATTTTTTTTTCTCCTCCCTCTCCATGCATAAATCACTGTGCCTTCATCTACTTTGCTGTGGGGCTGAGTCCATCATGGAATGAGTTCATGGGGCCAGGCTGACATTTCAGGTAAATTGTCACAGTTTGGGTGACTTTCCATCAACTGGGCACTCAGCTCCTTGGTCTCTCACTTGTCATGCTGACTGCAGTGAAACTCTCTGTCTCCACAGTGTGAACAGCATAACTGAAATCTGTTTGTAGATGTAAAGCAGTGTGGGCATGGGAAGAGTTAGAGCAGTCTTTGGGAATGTTTGCCTGCTCTTATTATTGCTCTAAGTTTTATACCATAAACCAGAGTATTGCATGTGTGCCAGGTAGTGGCTGCCACCAAATCACATCTAATGATCCACATTAATCTAATACCTACATCTAATCTAATACCTAATCTAATCCCACACATCAGTGGTATTTGTGTTGGTAATTATGGAGTTAACTGAATTGCTGTAAGAGTAAAAACCGGCATATAAAAAGTTTCTCAAGATAGGAATGTTTTAGTTAGGGAAGAATACGCTCATTTGGATTATTTAAGGAAATTGAGGTCGTTCTTATGTGCAGGTGAGCTTAAGATTAATAAAATAACCTCCTGAAATGAAGCTTCTCCATAAATGCTGTTCCAAACAAAAGGTGATATCGCACAACACAGATGAATTCTTGGAATGCTCCTGGTTTTGCCCTCTGAAGGACAAGCAGCATGTGCTGAGGCATTTGCAAACTGGAGAGCTGTGCTGAAGGAGCCTTCTGCTGCAGCTTCAGCATCTGCCAAGCTTAGAAGGTATTAGAAGTGCACTAGAAATGCACTGTGGCAAAATTAGCACTGCTATTAACAGCTTAATGTCAGAACAACACCATGGGAGAAAGTCAAATTCTCTTCTCTTCTCTTCTCTTCTCTTCTCTTCTCTTCTCTTCTCTTCTCTTCTCTTCTCTTCTCTTCTCTTCTCTTCTCATTTTTTTCCTTGCTATATTGTGTACAAAGGGAAAACATACTTTACCTGTTACAGCTCTAAATTCAGCTCTAATTTAGCACCACTAAGAAAAAGTATTACTTTTTTTTTTTTCTAGTCAGGAGAATTTTTTTTAATATACTTATTGCAAGAATGGTGGCAGCGGGATATTTTTAACAATGAAATAATATACATGTTGAAAAAAAGAGCCTCAAATGTCAGCTAACATGGTAATGACCTGGCCCTGTAGGAAATGCAGCTTTAATACCCCTTTTCCAAAAGATCGTGTATTCAGTTTCATTATTTTCAACTAAGATTCATGGGAGGCTGTTTCTTTTAATATCCTGTTTTTACCTACTGATGAGATTGGCTTGAGTGTGTAAAATATAAAATACTGATAATTAGACCCTCATCTTTGGCAATACAGAGTTTCCACTCACTGTTCTTTTTGCTCAAAAGTTGCCTGTTTGTCTTCAGTCACTACACTGTATTTTAAATATTATTGATGTAGTGAAAAAAAAGGGAATCCCCCCTCCCCCCCCAAGCTAACCCAAAGTGCAGGGGCTTTCTTTTGGTTATTTCTCGCTTCCAGGAGCTGCTCCCCTCCCCCAGCAGCCGCACTACAAAGCTTGTTGTACAGGGACTCCATTAATCCTACATTTCCTAGATGGTATCTGAGGCACAGTGGGTTTCCACAGAAATTAATTTGTCCTGACAACAGGCCTAAAGATTGGAGTCCAGGGATCACTTGGCAAATTCCCTTTAAACTGAGCACAATAATAAACAGAAAGCTGATAACGACAGTTCTGAAAGACCACACAGAGGAAGGACCCTGAGTCAAGTCGCTCGCCGTGGATCTGCAAATACCACCAGTAACCAGCAGCCAGGAGCTTTGTGCTTGGCAGCAAAAGGAGTGCACTGATTTCTGCCCAGTTTAATAGCACAGCACTGGGCAGAACTGGGGGAAGTTTCATCCAGCACTGGGAATTTTTAACCCTTTTTCTGGAATAAGAACAGAAGCTGGAGACTGGGGAGGTTTAGCCCGTTCCTAGTTAATATTTATCCTAATGGCTGCATTTTGCATGTCTCCCATATTTTAATCCAGCTCTGATCTTCTGAGTCCACCTCACACGTGTGAACAGGGACAAAAGTCGGGTAATAGGTGATGTTAATATTTCAAGGCACGAGCCCAGAAAGTTCGCCATCTATTCTAAATATATTTCCTTCAAGGTTGTGCTGGTTTTTTGGGTTCATCATCTTCCACGTTGTAATTCCTCGTTAAGACGAGTGAAAAGCATTTTAGACAGTTTTATTGCTTGGGTTTATTTATCTTTGCCTTTGGCACATGTTTAAAGGCTGTTGTTTTCTCAAAGTTAAGGTGCAGAAAATGGCCATGTTGGGCATATATATTAGTAAAGTAACCAAATAAACGAACATTCATTGGATATTTTAGAGCTTGTCAAGAGGAGAGCGTTTCAACCTCTGATTTTTTGTCAATTCGAGTTTTAATGATAATTAGGATTTGTGGTGTGTCAGTAAACCTCTGCCAGTTACATTTCTGAAAAAAAAAAGGTGGTGTCATAATATTAGGAGTTAGGACTGAGAGAGTGATGCTAAGTATGATATATGCTGAATAACTTCTCCCTGCTTAAGTATAGGGAAGGTAACAATTTACATGATGAATCAAAAAAGGAGGACAATTAAAGAGTTTGGTTCTTTCAAGATATCTTGGAAGTGAAGTCTACATTTTTTCTCCATGCCCAAAATGCATAATTAAACAGCAGCCTCTTGTTACAGAGAGGGCTACATCCCTGTGTTAAAAGAAAGGACTTAGGTGTGGAGGTGTAGCTAGGTATGGATGTGCACCTAAACAGCCTGAGTTATGTTTGATTGCTTTTCATAGCTGAGCTCTTCCTCTTAGGATGAAAATTTGTCAGTGGAGCTCTCCACAACATCTCCAAATCCAACACCACCCTTTAAATGCAACGCCTCCTCCTCAAGCTGTCCCACGTGCAGAAACAGGCAGAGGCTGGAGATGAGCAGCAGTATGGAAGGTGGGCATGGGCTGTGCCCAGGGAAGGCAGGAGTGGGTGAGGGACCCAACTCCTATCCCCTCCACCTCTGCTCCATGGGGGGGGTGGCAGGATGCCAGTGGCTGGGTAGTGATGGGTTTGGAATGCTGCTGCCCTTGGTGTTTGCCCTACAGAGAATTTAGATAGAAAAAAACACCCCAACTTCTGTCTGACATGCATTTCTGGCACCAGTAATGACGTGGGGCAGGGCAGCATCAGACTCACAGTTTAAGAGCTTAAGGAGCTGAGAGGTGGGGCTCCATTCTGCTGCTGCAGGGGGGTGTGTGTACCACACCTCCTCGCTGCAAAAGAAAACCTTTCTCTCTCCTCATTGGCCTGAAGTTAGTTTGTACCCTGTGAGTTAATCAATTAGAGCCAACGCACTTTGGGAATGAAATGCAGGATGGGGAGGGCAATCTGTGTTTGTCACACTTAAGGGGCTCCACTGAAACGCAGAGGATTTGAAAACAACCACTTTTAATGCTCTCTGGCTCCTCTTTGCAGAGCCTGGTGCAAGAGCAAATTGACTTGCTGTGCCTTTTAGTTCTGTAAAAGAACGAACCGAAATACTCCCCTCCACTTTTTCTATCCAAATCCCTCAATGCATTTCAGTGTACAAGCCATTAAGCTTTTTGAATTTGGATCAAATCAGGCATTTTTTCCTCCAGCAGATAGTTCTCTCGCCTGCTTTATCCATTTGATTCGAAGGATTGTGTATTATTTGATGTTCTTAGGAGATAAACAATAAACTTTTGAATATTTTTTTTTTTTTCCATTTGAATACAAGCCTAGGGATGCTTCACCCTGCATCCTAAAGCCTGATTTCCCCTGGGACTCATTATCATGCAGCTCACATGTTCAGTCACCTACACTGTTGAACTTACTATCAAATAACCTTCGAAACGTTACTAGTTATTACGTGTCAGAGGGCAGATTTATGATAAACTAACTTTGAAACAAAATAATGAATTCTCAGCGTTCTGTTTCCAGCAGGATTTCTGGTAAATTTCTTAGATTTAAATGTTAAACCAGTGAGTTGCCTTTTTTTCCCTCTTATTCAATCATATAAAGCAACTCCCTCCCCTCATGAAATGCCTCCTTCCTTAAATATGGTTTATGATGATTTGAGCACTGCCTATAAAGAATAAAAATGAGAACGTTTTTCTGTGAGTCACCAAACTGCCCAAAGGAGTTAATTTGTGATTAAACTTTCACAGCTTTCTAACTCAGTGAAAGTTAAATTAACCCTTAGCACTGGTGTCCCAATTACAGCTGTGCAATAGGTGTTGGCAAACCAAAATCTTTTTCTCCTTGCACTTTATTTTATTGCCAGTATTTCGAGGTGTCACGTGAGGCTCTTGCATTAGAGTGCCAAAAATCTGTCTTCTCAGAAAGCAGAAACATGGTTTATGGTGGAGAAGAAAGGCTGCCCAAGAAGGTTTTCCAAAAGGGCATCCTGAATTTTTCAGCCCTCAAACTCCATATTTAGGGATCTCAATAATTGGCCATTTTTTCAAGAAAGCTGAGCATGACTTTGGGGGATCTGGAGACACTTGGCCTCTTTGCAGTGGTAGCAGGAGCAATGGTGACTTCTAAAGGGATTGTATCAGAGGGAGGAAATTCAGGTAGGTAAGTGCTATATAATCATCTTGGAGGTGATCAAGAGCCACAAACATCTGCAGATGAAACTCAGACGTACGCTGGGTCAAAAATTAAGTCTGGCTAATTTGGAGAAAAATCAGTGTAGCTCTTCTTGTTGTCACTGGAAATTGTCCTGATGTATTTCAGCTGAGTATCAGGCAGATTAATGCCTATAGGATTTTAATCTTTGACTAGACAAAGTCTAGGCTTTGAGATACTGCTGGGCTGTGATACTGCACGGAAAGTGCCTGACCCAGGCTAGCTCTGTGAAGCTGGGGGATAGAGCCACCATCTTCAGTGCTCTCTCTCATCTCTTCTGCTCCACTCACTGTGATTATGCCTCTCCAAGGGCATTACAGGCAAAAGTTCCGGATCAGGCTGTCTATTAATATTTATGCAGCAATTTGGGAGGTGATGCATTGTTAAAATACAAGTTGGAAATGCACCAAATTTAATCACTTTTAGGACTAGAAATTAGCTATTTCTACATCAGAAAGAAGGTGAGGGGGGGAGCTATCATTACCACTTTTTTTTTTTTAATGAACTTATTTGCCAGTTTTAACACGGCTTGAATTACAAGGGCAATAAATGTCATTGTGTAAAGTTTTTCAAAGGAGTGCAAGCTATATAAGTGGATTTCAGTGTGAAGTGGTGAAGAATATTTAAAATAAATACATACTAGGTGGGTCTGCTGATCAGTGTGTCCCTGTCTTCGTGTGTAAGGACTGTGTGTGTGTGGAGGCCGTTGGGATTTGCCCTTTGCTACTGTGCAATTCCTCCTGCTTGGACATAGAAAGAGTATTTTTATCACTGGTATCGTTTCATTTTTGCAGCTGTCTGCTCACATCAGGTTAGTAATATAAACTCTGTCAAAGAGCAATCTATCCCTTCCCACAGGCTACAGAATCCACAATTATTATTTAGAACTAACCTCTTAAGAAAGTGTTTGTTACTTCAAGTGTTCAAACCCAAAAAGAATTGTTAGCTATTGTTATCTGAGGACCTCCTACAGTCCTCCCTTGGTCAAATAAGGCTCCTTTTGTTTTCAATAGGAGGTTTTTCTAAGAACAAGCTCTGAGCTTTCATGCAAGCAAAATAAATCTCGTGAAAGAAAATATTAATTAAAACATTTGAAACCCTCCTCCCCCCCAAAAATGAGAAGGGAAATGTTCAAGAAGAGTGTGGTGCTCAAATAGAGCACTTTTTCTTTTCTTTCTTTTTCCCCAGCCCCCTTGGCTTTCTGATGTCATTCCTGGCAGATTCGTTAGCCTGGCTCCATCACGTTCTGTTCTGAACCATAACGTGATGGGAGATGATCAAAGTGAGAATGCTAAAGGCTTAGGACACTTAAAAAAAATGTTCTATTCTGGAAATTCTTCTAAAACTATAAACAGATTACATTAAAAATCTGTGTTACTGAACACGGTGGCTCATCATCCTTTTTTTAGAAGGAGCTATTGAGAAGTTTGGGTAAACAGCCTTGAAACCTTTATCATGGCAGGCTGAAAATTCCTCTGGAATTTTCGGCAAGCCCAGCCCCTCTGAAATGTAGTACAACCCATTTTCTGCTCTTAGGCGTGTTGGTTTAATCTTGATACTTGAAAGTGGTAAGCACATGGGTCAGATCACCCACTCCTGCTAATGGACACCATTCCATGGACTTCGGTGTCCAATTATGCCAGCGAAAGATCTGACCGCTGCTGGGTTTTATTTCCTTATTTTTCTTCTCTTCCTGATCTTTGACCCTTTACCAAAGGAATACTGTCTATAATATGATAATAATACAAAATCCTGTGCTCACTTTCTGACAATATATATCCCAAAGAACACTGAAGATTCTCTTTTCTTGTAGGAAAAGCATGATAAGCTGCTTCAGCCTTGTGATTTTTGCCTTTGCCTGGCACGGGGGGTGAGACTCTGGTACCTTTCGCTTGGCACCGTGGTGGAATATTAAATGTTTTTGCATTTCCACAAAACAACTGCTCTGTGGGATGAATGAGTAAATAAACTCATTGGCAAGTCAACACAATGACAGGAGGCCATTCTTCCTAATTTTAGACGCATTTGAGTGCTCAGGAAAGTGAGAAATTTTTGAGTTTTTAAGGGCTGCACACTCCGGTGCTCTCAATCAGCGCTAGGATGTGGCTGAAGCTGGAGGCAGAAATATATAGGCAGGGTGACACCTTAGGTACATAATGGAGCTACACGAGAGTGTAAGAAGGATTTAGATCTCTAAGCAGGATCTGACTATCTATTTTGATTTATGGGCTGAATATAAGTGTGTATTTTAAGGAGCCATTAGAGTTTGTGATTTGAAATATGCAGAGAGCTTCCCCCTCAGCCTTGTGGTGTAGGGAAGGGTGACGCAGGCTCCTCACACAGGCACGTGTACTTCTTTAGAGCAGAAAAAATGGCAGAGAACAGTCTGTAGCAAGAAAAAACCCTTTGCTTTGGACTCTACACCAACCAAGTGTTGGAGAGGTCAGGAATGGCATGATCCTTCACTCACTGAGGTGCTGGCTGAAGGAAAAAGAGAGAGGGAATACCTGTGCTGTGCTTTGCTGTAAAGCCTGTATTCCATCTGTACTTTTAATACAAATCAGTGTTGTTGCTGCTGGTGAGGCCAGACCAATGTTTGAGAAGGGCTGGGGCTTGCAGGTACAGCTAAAGGAAGGTGTAGCAGGAAGGAGTAGATGCCAGGGCACTCGGCCAGAGCGTGGCTAGAAATTTGGATGTACTACATGTTGTGAGAGGCATATCAAGGCAACCACATGAGAGCTGGAGTGAGAGATTTTGGCACCTCTCAACCTCCCGTCCCCCATCCTGCTGCTCCTCTTCTTGGGTGGCGATGGCAGTTGCAGCTGGTGACCCTCACTCAGTGCCCTCTGGCTCTGCCTTTGCTGCAGCTCTTATCATTTGGACAAACGCTGCTCTTGTTTACAATAACCTAAATTTGGAGCAACCCCTCTGCCATTTCTCCAGCGCAAATATTGCCCTCTGTGTCATTCCCATCTCCTCCTTCACACAGATGGAGCCTGGGAGGGAGGAAAGGAGGGAGGGAGGGAGGGATGGAGGAAGGCTGCTCCGTGCAAGTGGCTGTGCATCGATCTTTACAGCCCTGAGCCCTGGGTGACTGCTCTGGCCGTGTGTTTGATCTGCCTAGATGTGGGACCTGCTGTTGGTCTTTTCCTTCCCTCTAGTCTAACAGCACCTCCCAGCTCTAAACCTGGCTGTAACACAGGAGCCATGGCTGCAGCCCCACGGTTTCTTTCCTCCACCTCATTATTGCTGCTCCAGCCCTGAGAAAAGGCTGCCTGGCCATGACAAACCGTGCGCCGGATCCGTGATTTGTGTAAGCTCGAATTTTCCACTAATTCACTTATATATACTAGATGGAAAACACAGCCTCGGGGCTGCTATAAACCCTGCTGCTGTAGCCACAAAGGGCCGTCCTGCCAGCTGGGGAATCGCTGGAGCATGCCGAGCACCAGGGCTGGAGGGAGGATGGGAAGTGAGTTGCTGCACTTGTCACAGGAGCTGCGGTGTGGGAGAGGATCCAGCCCCTCTGTGCACCACCTACAGCCCTCTCAGGTCCTTGTGCCTTACTCTGGTGTGGGGATGTGCTGCTTGGGTCAACAGCAGGAGTGATGGTTGTGTCCTGGCCACCACACCAGCTCTGGGTGGATGTTGGCTGCCCCAAACCTGCCACGCATTTGGGTTGCTGGTTGGAAGAGGTCGTGGCTTACTCTCCTGCATCCTTGATCCACCCCGGTGCTTTGCTGTGTGTTGTGGTGCAGTTCTGCAGCTTTAATTCACTGTATACCCCACCAACAGAGAATTTAAGGGTGTTTTCTTTTAAGAACAGTGAGTGCCACGTTGGCTGACTCCCCAAACGATTGCTTGTCTTGTTACAGATAGCTGTTGACCTGCTCCTTTAATGTTTCAAGTCTGCATCTAACCGCTCTCTTAAGCCAACCTACTTCCTTCTTTTTTTAATGAAATTGTCCCTTTAGCCTTTTTCCTGGGCTGGCTTTTCAAAAAGAACATTAGAAACAGCCTGCTCAGTTCTTTCCTCTGCTAACATCTTGCCCAGAGCTAACTCGCAGCCTCACTCTGTCAGCTGTAAGATATAGATATACTGTTGTCTTAATTACTCATATTTCTCCCGCTGCTCATAATTCTGCTTGTTCCACCAAAGAGCTCTTCAGAGAGCTTTACCGCTTCCCTCTCCCTTTCTTTGGGGCTTTAAAGGTTGTCAGATATAGAAACGATCCTTGTTGCAGAGCTTTGGTGGTGACAGTGTCCTTTGTGGAGAAGATTTAGGGGGATGGGAGCACTAAATAGGAGCTCTTTCTAGCCTACATCTCTGCGGAAGGGGAGAACACACGTCGTGCCACCTCATGCAACGGCATCAGGGAGCGTGTTGGGCAAATCCCTTCTCTAATGACTGGTGAGGCAGCTGTTTCTTCTGCAGCTTAAAGTGTAGATGCTGAGTGTCAGGAGTAGGGTTTTCTTTACTCTCTCTCATTCTCTCTCCAGCACTGACTACCCACTGGCTGTATCTGGCCGACTGCTTTTCCTCTAAAAATTGTGTTGAAAAGGGACTGGACACTTAAAAAAAAAA
This sequence comes from Ceyx cyanopectus, assembly GCA_013401355.1. Lineage (NCBI taxonomy): Eukaryota > Metazoa > Chordata > Aves > Coraciiformes > Alcedinidae > Ceyx > Ceyx cyanopectus. The sequence continues at coordinate 122,192 of VYZU01068131.1, read as the reverse complement.
TAACTGCTGGGCTGTAAGGCAACCGTGGTCCTCTGTGGTTTCAGCTCTCTCTTTTAGGATTATATGCCACTGTTGCTGTTATCTCTGTTAATTAATCTGCCCATTATTGCAAGTATTTCATGTTGAGTAACCTAGAGCAGACCGACAACGTGACGTCCATGGGTTTTTGGCAGAGATTTGAGCAAGTTGTATCAAAGAAATGAGCTTTTTTGTGGCTTATGCCTTTGGCCACAGTCCTTCGCTCCTGGCTGTTTGAAGTTCCCCCTCAATTTGAACAGATCTCAGCTTTATACAGTAGGAGAGTTCAGTGGGAGAATGTATCTTAGTATTCAGCTGGTTGTCTTAGTTCAGCTGGCTGACAGTTTCAGGAAGCACTACTCCGAGTTTATGTTAATTGCATAAATTACCAGCCTGTCAAACTGCTGTGGCTGAGCCTGTTTCCATCAGCTTGTTGAACTGGTGGTGTGGTTGAAGGTGGGACTGGGCAGGGTGGGTTTTCCACTAGCAGAGCTTAAACCCTCCACTCTATGTTACGTTGTGGTTGCTTTTTAATGATTATCTGGTGAAAATATTGTGTAAGTAAACAAGAAAAAAGGTTTTAACATCAGAAGAGTGAGAGAAAATAGGTCTTCAAATTAGTGCAATGCTCTTGAAGGGCTGGGAAGGATTAGAGTATCTGTCTTGGACAAGTCAAGTTTCATCCAAAGTCACATGAACTGGAATGCCCAGGAAATCCATGCTAGTGATAGCTCATTTCAGACCATTATCTATAAGAAGCTGATAGTCAGGGAATACCACCTGAATAACTGTCCTGGCTTCAGTTTGGGTTCATTATCACCAGCAGCTGCTGGACCAAGCAGTTGGGAGGGGCTGCAGCTGGGAGAGGCCACAACCAGAATAAACAACCAAACCAGCCAATAGAATATTTGATACCATACTGAGGCATGCCCCTATAAAAGGGGAGGGCTGGGGTGAGGGTTCTTGTTGTCATCTTGTTTCAATGTGTGGCTGGAGCGCAGAAAGTTGGCATCTACAGGTAGAGCCTTCCTGGCTTCTATTACTTGCTTTATATGTAATTTCAGTAGTACTATTATTTTTTTTTCTCTTTGCATTGTTTTATTGAATTGTCCTTATCTGAACTGCTGGGGTCTCACCTTTTTTTCTTCCTCCCAGTTGTTCTTCCCACCCCACAGGGGAGTGTGTGGGGTGGTGGGTGAATGGTTGTGTGGTATTTAGCTGCCAGCAGAGCCCAAACCATAGCAGTAACCCCAGTGAAACTCCAGCCTTGAAATTGACAAGAGGACTGGTGAATTTAGCCCTGTTAAAAATCCAGCCTCCCTGACATTTGCCACAGAAATTTACTTGTTGCAGAGCAAACGGATGCACAGTCTGTGGTGCTTGGTACAGGCATCTGCACCTCTTCTGTTTGCAGATTGAGCTCTGCCTGGGGGCAGGCTCTCCAAACACCTTCTTTGCCTTTAGAAGCAGGCACCAGGACTCCAGAAGGAAGGTGCCTGGGCAGCTGGCGAGGCACTGGGGCCATCACTTCAACCTGATGCTATTTCAAAGGCTGGTGTAGGTGGAGGCTGGAGAGAGCAGGTGGCAAGTGGTTCTTTGCTCTGTGTGCTCAAGGTTTCTTCTTGGAGCCCAGCACTGTCTCCTGAGAGCAGCTCTGAGGGCATGGTGGCTGGTTAAGTAGGTGGTCATGCAGCTGCTTTGGCATCCAGCCCGTTCTGGCAGCTGCTCTACACCGAGCAATTTCCTGCCTGGTGCAACTTCTGCAGCAACACTGGACAAACGACTTGACCTTGTGCCTCAAGCTCTCCCAGCATAAGGATGCTTCCCTAGTCACACCTCCCTACAAACCCCAGGGGCGTTAAATGCAGTAGGTCCCATGACTGTGTGGTACTTGGATGCCATGGTAATGTAATTAGCTGCACAGCAACCTTACTAAAAATGTCCTTGCTGGAGGAGAGGCTGGGGTGGGGGGGGGTTCTCTTAGAGGTTGGATGTTAAAAGGGGAGGAAGTTTCCAGAGCTCTGGCTCCACCACACTTGGTAGGTCCTTCAGTGCAGCTGTGAGCCCAGCAGGTCAGGGTGCAGTGGTTGCTACACGTGTCCATGAGAGACACCCGACTATCTGCAGCACTAATAGGTTATGTAACAGCCTCCACCCCCAAGCAAGCCTCGGGAAATTGGGATGAAACTCCTTTTTGTTTTTGAGCTGATGTGTAACTTACAGTGAACTTCAGGGAAGCATTCCTGTTATGAGCATGTTCCCTTTTCCTCCTCAACGTTACACATGGATCCAGGAACTTCTGGGCTGCTTAATCCGAAGGAGAGAGGCAGAGGGTTCTCTATGGAACCCCTCAGAGAGCCTTGGTGCAGGGAAGTTGTGCTGCTGATTAGTTTATCTCTGTTACTCTGCCAAACCCCAAGACTCTGGCAGCCTGCATCTTTCTTTTTATTTTTTCCTTTTTTTTTTCCCTTTCCCTTTTTTTTTTTTCTCTTTTTTTTTTTTCTCCTTTTTTTTTCTCTTTTTTTTTTTTCTCCTTTTTTTTTCTCTTTTTTTTTTTTCTCCTTTTTTTTTCTCTTTTCTTTTTTCCTCTTTTCCTTTTTCTTTTTTTTTTCCCCTTTTCCTTTTTTTTTCCTCTTTTCCTTTGTTTCTTTCCTTTTTATATCATTTTGGTCTTTTCCCTCCCTTACCCTCAGAACATCCCCTGATTGCCCAATGGGATCCATACTAACTATGAAGACAGATACCAGCATCCACAAGCCACAGGCTCCTGAGCTGTTCGAGCCCTTCTCTGCAGCAACTGCTTGTGAGTCGTCTTTGGTGTTTGGAGTGCACACTCCAGTTCTGGTTAGCTGGAAGTGATCATAGAATCACGTCACCAAACCCTTTTCTCATCTGTATCCTCACTACTCCAGCAAGGAAGAAATCTGTGTCTGTCATTTAGGGTTAACCCTAAGTTTGTACCAGAAGTGGTAGGCTGTATTTGTGGGTTAAATGAAGAGTAACCAGGGAGGTACAAAGGAGGGTTTCATGGAAATATTCAGAGTATTTTTTAAAAACTGAGGTGTGATAATGCAATGATGTAATGAAGGGTCAACTTGGATTGGGTGGGCTTTTGGTGGATTTCTTGATTCAGATTTTTTTTTTTTGGGTTTTCTTGTGTGGTGGGATGAGGCAGAGCCAGACATATTTTCCATCCGGATGAATGAAACAGAGATGAAGGAGTTTAGCTGTGATTGGCTTCCTTTGCAAGAAGGATTGTTCTTTGTTGCCTGAATCATAATTTTAAGGCATGAAAACTATTTGTCAGGAAAGGAGCATTTTAACTCCTTAGCTCTTGCAACCTGATTTTTGCATAGTGGAAAAAACCCACAACTAACCAACCACACCAAACGTCATCCCCTGAAGTTGATCAGAGTTTGTGGTGGGTTCTATTAAGTCTATAAGGTCACCTTGATTACTGTAAATCAATGTGGTCCCAACAATATGTTCTTGATAAGACAGCCCATGATTTAATCCAAATCTGTTTAATCACCTATAAGACACATAATTCAAATATACTCACCAAGGAATCCAGTTTTATATCTGTACTGAGGGGAGGGAAATCTTGTGTTGTTACAAGTCATGCTGACATCAGTGGGGTTTCTTATTGATGTAGGACTTAGTGCTGGCACGTGCAATTACAGCAAAATTTGGGGTTTAGCAGATTTGCAATCTGATGTATTTTTTTTTTTTTAGGAAGCAGTTGCTTTGAGGTGAGAAAATGAACTCTGGGCCATGCCCAACCAAATCTCTGTCTGAGAGTTGAGCCCAGTGGCCATTCCAGGGAAAGCATATAGAATGACCTGAAATTATTTGTTGTGCAATTAAACAACCAAACACACCAACTCAGAAATGCTGTGTTTATATATTTGACTTAGAATTTACACAAAGTGCAGAGAGAGCCTGTGGCCCTCCCAGGGCGTGCTGTGTGGTTGCAGAAGTGCTTGAATAAAAAGAGAAAGTCAAACAAAATAGATGAGTGTAAGCAGCACGCAGGCTTTGCTGCAGTGTTACTGGTTGCAATTTTCACTTTCAAGAGCCCAGTATCAGCTCACACTATTTGTGCAGCCAGTTGTTAATGTGATGCACATGCAGCTCTGTGGCTGGATGCCTTGGAGCCCTGGCTCTAAAAAAAAACCTGCTCCAACCCATGGGTAACTGTAAACATCTGAGTAATCCTGTTGAAGTCAGTCCATGCATCTGTTAACTGTGCAAACTAATCCTTAAGAAAAGAGGAAAAAAAAAAGAGAGAGGGGGGAAAAAAATGATGAAAAGGGCAGAAAGAAAACACCACACTTTCCAAACCCATGAAACTCCAGACGTGCTTAAAGTGAAACACAGGAATAAATAAATAGTGCATGGTCTGAAGGACCAAACCTCGTAGCCAGGGTTTCTTGGTTATCCAGTGAAATCAGAACATGAACTTTTTTTTTTTTTCAGCTTGCATGCTGTAGCACTTCTGATGCATTTCTGACTTGACTTTTTTTTTTTTTTCCCCCCCTCCCCTTTGTGGCCATTTTGCAGCTTTCTCTGGATTTGTTTTGATTGTAAATAGGCACATGCATTAGCTAAAGCCAGATAATTTCTTCTGGCCAGCTTTGCCAGTAAATCACTGAGCTATGTAATTGGGTTTGTATAAAATGATGCACTGTGAACTTGGGAATAAGTAAAACGGAAACAAAAAGTCAATTTTTGCAAATAGTTATCTTTTTGTGTGTGTGTGCGTGCTAAACTTCTGTTTTGACTCCATTCTTCTACTCCCTAACATGAGAGTTTTAATCGTTCTTTCAACATGGAATTAAAAACAAACTACAGAATAAATCCAGGCAAAACTGGTAATAATTTCTGGTTTGGCTTGTAGGTGGAGTTGAACACAATGCCTGCATTTGTGGTGAACTACAAGCAATACATTATGAAGATGATGGTATTCAGACATGTACCCAAACAATCTGATTCAGAGAAATTGGATGCAAGACTTTGACCAGCATGAGAAGAACAGGTGAGAACCCTTGAGAGTGAAGCTGAAATAATAAGTATTTTGATGGTCGGGAAAAATATTTCTCGGGTAACACAATAGATCTTCCATCAGAAACTCAAAATACTAATTACAATCTGCCTAAAGACTTATTATAAATGAAGTGGAGCTAGAAACATGTTTATATTATGGGGAGGCTTATTTGCAGATAAGCAGGAAACCAGTCACACATCTTCACAAACATCATTTTAGCTGTTTTAATTAGCAGGTTTGCTTTGATTTGATTTAATTCAGCGATCCCTTCTATCTTTACCGACACATGTGCAAATAAAACGTGCTGACCTGACTTCTGACATCCAGCTTCCTCTCTCATTTCTGTTGTTGTTGTTGTTGATTTCAGCAGTGTTTATGATGAAACGATGGGGTCAACGCTTCCGAGCAGCGTGGCCAACAGATGTAGCGTGGGGATGACAACTGTACGTTTGAGTGGTCTTTTGTTAGCCCAGCACTGACTGATTGCTGAGGTGCTGGAAGCCAGGGAGTCAAAGGCCACCAGAAGTCCTAAAAACCTCTAGATCTCAATTCTACTAAAGGCTGGAATGACAAAAAAAAAAAAGGCCTTTTTTTGGTGTAGTTGTGGTAAAAAGGGCAGAGTGAGGCCCTCAAAAGCAGCCCCCCGTGTGCCTTTAGCAACTTCTTGTAGTGTGTGCATCAACCTTGGCTTGCAAAGCAAGCTCTAAAAGCTGTCAGAATTCATATGTTTAACGTTTGGAGATCGGGTGGGTTTATTTAACAGTGAAAGTAGTTACTGACAGAATAAAAACACACAGTCCAGGGTAAAAATACCACGTCAATGTACTGACAACAACAAAAAAAACCTCCTAGGCCCAAGTCTGTGTTGACTTTGCTGAGCTTCTTGTTGGTTTGAGAGCTTGGAAACTTTTTTATTTCAGGAAAACAATTGCTAATATACCAGGTGTTGTTCTCCTTTCTCTCTCCACCCCTCCCTTTTGCAGTGTCTCACAGCTGTATCATAGGTAATTAAAACAATCACTGAAAGGTTTCAAAGCTGTTGTAGCCTTTAGCTGACTTTTAAAATACGTATTTGAAGAAGAATGGTAAAATTAATTTGTGTCTGGCTCAGAAAAGTGTTCTTTACTTGAGCAACGGACTTTACAACATTGCCAACAAAAAGAATGAAATTAATATTATACTTGCCTTTATCTAGGGTTATTCTGTTAACTGTTTTATACTGGAAATTAATTTCAATATCATACAGATGTCTACAAGCCATGAAGGCAGCAGTTCTAGCAGGCAGACAGATAGCTCTCCTACTTCATAACCATGGTAAAAATAATCATTCAAAAGGAGTAAACTTGCCAGGACAATTAAATGATTCTGGCCCTAGATAATGGAAAGATGAAGTTTATATTCTTGGGCTGTAAAATATGTAAGATTGAAAAGTGTTATTGAAGATGTATTATGTGGTTGTTTTGGAGAGAGCAGTAATTTTGCAGGTTCTTCTTTCTACTGAGAAAAAAAATGCTTTAGGGACGATGAGAAACATAGGCTTCGGGATGGGCAATTTTTGATGTTGAAAGGCTCTTTGGTTTTTCACCCCGTCTCTATTTTTTTTTTTTTGTGTTCAGTTCCCTTCTTCAGTAATAGGCTTTAGAAAAAGTGTAATTAATTCATTATAGAATGCTTGGTCTATGAGACAGGATTTTACTCTTAAAATAAACTTCCTTGTAATATATATTTTCTTTTCAATTCTTAAAACCAACCCTTCATCTTTCCACGTGAAGGTTACATTGGTGTAAAGTGACTCCTACTCTCCTGTTTTGTCCTCCTTTTTGTCCTTTGCTGGTTTAGCCCTCTTTGGAGGTGGGTACTCTAACGGCATGGGCAGAAGAGGTGGCAACGGCTGGAAAGAAAAGGCGAGTTCAGGAGTTTTCAGTATGAATGGAATTGGTTCAGGCTTCCAAATGACTGATTTAGAAAACAACCAACAAACAACACGTAGGATGGAAGGCTTTGAGCATCCCTCATTGGTCTGTGGGTGCTCCTTGCCTGGTGTGTTTAACATGCACGTAGAGCAAAAGCTTTTCTACATGTGGCCTTTGGAGAGTCTGAGAGATACCAAGGACCAGAGCACAACCCCAAAATATCAGTGCTGACAAATAATGGCCTTTCCCCATTAATTTTAAACGAAATACTTATTGCTATTCATGCAGGTATTTCCTGTCCATTGGAGGCAGCATAATCTCTGCCTCTGCTCCTTTGTGAACGTTTCTAACCGCACGCGGGTACCGCAAAGAAATCCTCCAAAGGTGGCTGAGAACAAGGCTTAAATACTCATCTGCATCTTTGCATCAACACAACTCACTTTGACAGTGTATTTTTTTGCCAGGTGGAACAAAGAGCAATAAATTAGTTTTGAACATTTATGATCTTGCATTATAAAGACTGCAACAGACTGTGTTCAAAATCAATTGTCAGAGTGATGGGGGAGTAATAACTCTGGCGCCGTAACCTTTTACGTAGCTGCAGACTGGCTCAGGGCACGTTTCAAGATCTGCTGCCATATTTCATTATTGCAACTTTATATTTGAAAGACCTTTCTGACGCTTAAAAAAAGGGAACAGATTAGTTTTTAGTAGAGCTGGATGAATAACTCGTAATTAATAATTCATTCGGTGAATTTTGCCTTTTATTCTGTGGGACGAATAAAAAAAAAAGTAGTTGTCAAAATTTTTCACCAGTTCTATAGACTATTTGGCGGGTAATTTTTTTGGTAGGTTTTCTTTTTTGTTAGTCAGAACTAGAAATCAGAATTCAGGGTGTGTTACTTATTTGTGATAAGACATGGGGTATTGGTTTAATTCCCCGATTAATTGAGACCAAATACTAGAATAAATTTCACAACTGAGGACAGTGTATTTAAAAATCCCTTCCTATATGCAAGCTTAAAATCAGTTTTGGAAAGTAATTTGTATTTGGAAATACAAATCTGAATGCATGAAAATTGTTGGAAAGGAGATGCAATTGAGGCAGGAACATGGTCAAAAACGAGGTCATTACAAGACACAAATGAGTTTTTCTAGATTTTTATAGTGTTTTCCACCTGCAATTATCCCTCCTTAGTTCAAGTGCCCATTTTGGCACAATGAAATATTCGGGATAAATAAGGGAGCAAGGTAAACGAGAGCTGTACTGCATATCCATGGCTGCCCAGCTACTGGGTTCTATTTTATGGTAGTGAAATGTTCTAGAATAGTGACACCACATGAAGAGTTGTCATCTTTTGGCTTTATTCAACTCTCAGCTGGCAAGTTTGCATCCAGGCAATGTGATCTCAGCTGGGCTGAGTGGCATCAGTGGATTCTCCTGCATGCATATATATATATATAAAATTATTTTTTTTTTCATATATGCACTTTATTTTGGTTTCTTCCTAAATAGAGGTAAAACAGTTAAATATTTCCCAACAAAATGCACACATGTAATCTCCAGGGCCGTGCATACCATTGAACTGTCATTTCCTTTGATTAACCTTCACCTGACCTCCCTTCCCTAAGGCAGTTTCGGATCCTTTTGTTCCTCTATTTAAGCATTGCACTCTATCAGGTGAGTGCATCTGTCATTCGAGAGCTGNCTGCTCCTTTGTGAACGTTTCTAACCGCACGCGGGTACCGCAAAGAAATCCTCCAAAGGTGGCTGAGAACAAGGCTTAAATACTCATCTGCATCTTTGCATCAACACAACTCACTTTGACAGTGTATTTTTTTGCCAGGTGGAACAAAGAGCAATAAATTAGTTTTGAACATTTATGATCTTGCATTATAAAGACTGCAACAGACTGTGTTCAAAATCAATTGTCAGAGTGATGGGGGAGTAATAACTCTGGCGCCGTAACCTTTTACGTAGCTGCAGACTGGCTCAGGGCACGTTTCAAGATCTGCTGCCATATTTCATTATTGCAACTTTATATTTGAAAGACCTTTCTGACGCTTAAAAAAAGGGAACAGATTAGTTTTTAGTAGAGCTGGATGAATAACTCGTAATTAATAATTCATTCGGTGAATTTTGCCTTTTATTCTGTGGGACGAATAAAAAAAAAAGTAGTTGTCAAAATTTTTCACCAGTTCTATAGACTATTTGGCGGGTAATTTTTTTGGTAGGTTTTCTTTTTTGTTAGTCAGAACTAGAAATCAGAATTCAGGGTGTGTTACTTATTTGTGATAAGACATGGGGTATTGGTTTAATTCCCCGATTAATTGAGACCAAATACTAGAATAAATTTCACAACTGAGGACAGTGTATTTAAAAATCCCTTCCTATATGCAAGCTTAAAATCAGTTTTGGAAAGTAATTTGTATTTGGAAATACAAATCTGAATGCATGAAAATTGTTGGAAAGGAGATGCAATTGAGGCAGGAACATGGTCAAAAACGAGGTCATTACAAGACACAAATGAGTTTTTCTAGATTTTTATAGTGTTTTCCACCTGCAATTATCCCTCCTTAGTTCAAGTGCCCATTTTGGCACAATGAAATATTCGGGATAAATAAGGGAGCAAGGTAAACGAGAGCTGTACTGCATATCCATGGCTGCCCAGCTACTGGGTTCTATTTTATGGTAGTGAAATGTTCTAGAATAGTGACACCACATGAAGAGTTGTCATCTTTTGGCTTTATTCAACTCTCAGCTGGCAAGTTTGCATCCAGGCAATGTGATCTCAGCTGGGCTGAGTGGCATCAGTGGATTCTCCTGCATGCATATATATATATATAAAATTATTTTTTTTTTCATATATGCACTTTATTTTGGTTTCTTCCTAAATAGAGGTAAAACAGTTAAATATTTCCCAACAAAATGCACACATGTAATCTCCAGGGCCGTGCATACCATTGAACTGTCATTTCCTTTGATTAACCTTCACCTGACCTCCCTTCCCTAAGGCAGTTTCGGATCCTTTTGTTCCTCTATTTAAGCATTGCACTCTATCAGGTGAGTGCATCTGTCATTCGAGAGCTGGCCATTCTACCAGAGAACCTGGAGATGCTGGGGTGGGAAACTGGGGGGGGAATATGCCACAGATTAGATAACCCAGCCTAACATAGAGCTGGCATCACTCACTGGATGTTTCCAGAGATCCAGAGGAAGCAGAGCCTGTTTAAATACAGGTGAAGACAGACATATTTGAAGAGTGTGTGTTAATTGTTTGGTGAATGCTATTAAATATTTAAGACCAGAAAAGGATTTTTTCTGTTGTTAGTCCTTCATGTTGTCAGGGAATACTAGTTTGTGGAGAAGAAAACTATAGACTGGAGCAGATCAGAGTTAATGAATCATCTCCTTTACAAAGGTGGAGTTTGGAAATTGACACAGTAGTTGATTTTACACTTTTGAAACCCACCAGGTTTGCATTTAATAAGGTGGGTTTTTTTTCTTTTTCTTTTTAAATCTACAGTTAGCAAGGAAATAAAAGTTTAGGCAGCCAGAAGAGATAAAGCATTTCAAAATTATTCATGCCTATACATTTTTATTGACCCAAACTGAACTTTATTTGGATGGCAGTTTGCAAGAAATGCTGATACTTTGTCTCAAGTTTGGGACAATTTTAATTATAATTTTCTTGTTTTCTTTGATTCCTTTGATTTCTTTGAATTGCTGGATCCTTTCCTTCTGTTTTTTGTTGTTTTTAAGGTTTAATTCATGCTGGCTTTTTTTCCCATTCCAGAGGGCAAGTTACACTTTATATCTCCTGTGCAAGCAGATGTCATTAGTGATGCAAAGAGGAGATGTTGGTGAGAACAGCCAACGTGCTGGGTCTGTTCCAGCCAGCAGCACCAAGGTCCTGCTCTGGTGCAAACTGGTGTGCTTTTGCTCAGCTCTGCTTTAACTAATACCTAGAAAAAGTCATTATATAATTCCCCAGGGTTGTAAAAAATCCCCGTTTTTGAAGCAAGGGCGACCTGCCACCATCCCTGTTAAAGTTTTGCAAATGATTCTCCAGAGGAAAGGTTTTCTGTGAAGTTCTCCCCCAAACCAGTCTGCTCTCTGTGAATGCTCCGTAGTGACCGAGCTGGACTCACCTGGTGCACTGAAGAATTTAAACGGAAGAACAAAAAGAAACTGAAATTGCCTTAGGGATTGAGGTCAGGTGAAGGTTAATCAAAGGAAATGACAGTAAAATGGCATTCGTGGCCCTTGGTACATTTTTAATCATTCCTCTCTCCCTCTCATAAAAGGCACAAAAGATGTGAAGCTTTTTACTATTATATTTAGGCAGGGATGATTTTTATTTTTGTCGTGATTATTTTAAAATACCCTTTCTTTTAGATTTCTCTCGTAGATTTAGCTCCTGAAAACTTGCATTGCAGGGCCTAAAAAATGTGTGTGGGAAATCAAGAATGTGTGTGTGGGGGGAAGAAGAATGTTAAGAAAAGGGAGTAATTTTCCCCAGAATATCTTCTCTTTCTAACATGATAGATTTTGAAGGATTTCTAGAAACCAAGAGGGTAGGGAATAAATACTCAGAAAAGCTAAATATTCCCATTATTACACAAGTGTCAGGCAAAGTGAAGTCTATGAATGCAGCTGCTGGAAAGGTGAATAGTTTCTTTCAGGCTCTGCTAATCTACAAGTAATTACTGCATTTTTTTAAGTATAGATATTTTGTATATGTAAAAAAAATAAGAATTCTTAGAATAACCTTTAGTGATTATTATGAAATTTAGAAGTCATGTCTTAGTTTGTGGGCTGTTGGTTATATTCTTATTTTGTGTGTGTGAAAAGGCCCCATTTAGGAACTTTTAATTTCCAAGTTTGGGGTTGTCACTTTATGCTCATCACCTTAGATAACTTTGGAATAACTACAACAGGAACGGGGCAACTTTATGTAACTTACAACTGCCCCAGGCAACTTTTAAAAAATGTGAGCAATGCATTTTATTTTATTTTAATTTTTTTTTTTTCCCAAGCCTGTTTATACAACTCCCTTCCCCCTCATAATGCAGGGAATCCAAAAGGATATATATTAAACCCCAAAAGCTCTCAGCTAGGGGAACTTGGCTATAGCAAATGTATTCTCCCTGCTCTTTAGATCTCAGGCTACCAAGTGTTTTGCATCGAGTACCTTCACCAATGCAGATGGGAGCTGAGCTTAGGTAAGACCTGCTGGTACTAAGCCTTTGGATGGCTTAAAGAAAATATATTACAGCAGATCCATGCTATATTATCACCACCATGGGTTGCAGTTAAAAAAAAAAAAGTGCTATTTTATGCATTCAATTTTTCCAGAGTTAAAAAAAAAATAAAATTTTCAAAAGATCTGGAAGTCATTTCTTTGTGTGTGTCGTGGTGCTGCTCATGGCTGTGATTGCTACTGGTAATGTGGCACTTTTCTGCCGGATCCCACTTAGCAAATGCTGCCACATGGGTGCCAGATGGGTTGTTTGCCAGGGAGGTGGAGGGAAAACCCAACCCCACCCGGCAAAAAGCCACTGGTGGGAAAACAGAGAGTTGGTTAAAAACGAGATAAATGTATCTGAAGTCATTGGGAGGAGGTTGAGTTGAGTTTTGCTCTCAAGACCCAAGGGAAGGGAAAGGTGGCTGGGAATCAGAGCGTGGTACTGTGCAGCCCTGAGTGACCAACTTTGCAGGCACAGGTCGAGGAGGAACTCCAGTGTTTTCATGTTTGCAGGATTGGACTCTGGCTTTATGATGCTGTAACAGTGTCAACAGTATGTTTATGGAGGGTGATTTTCAAAGCCTCCCCTCGTGCAGCTGATTCTTGCCCATAGCTTCCCTGTCTTGTAAAACTCCTCTGTTAGTGATAGAAATGCAAATAATTCTTGGTGTGTCTTTGGCAAAAATGGGAATGTCTGTTTAAGGAAGAGTAGAATGTGAGCAAGGTCATTTTCACTTAAAATTCTTGTTGAATGCTTGAGTTGAAGACAGCATTAACTGCTAACAACTGGAAAACTATTGGTCTGAGATTGATTATTTATTTTTTTTTAATAAAAAACTACATGACCTCAGATATTTTTGTTCTGAGGTAAATACTAATGAATCAAAGCCAAATCATATATTTATTTTTAAATCATCCAATAAAACCACTTGGACTATTATATGCCTGCATACCCAAATAATTCAAATTCAGGAAGTGTTAAGTTGGTTTGAGCATTTTTATTCTGACCATCCCAACTGGCTTCCAAAACATAATTAGTAAGTTTTTTTAAAGGTTTATTTTCAAAAGTAGCTGAATTGCTTTAGCAGAGGTGGCTGGACACAGTACAAAGTCTAATGTTCAGTGGACGAAACTGAGGCTGAAATGAAGCTTCTCAAATGTGGTGTCTGAAGGCATTTAATTGCTGTGTGCTTGCCCTGCTGGGGCTGGCAGTCCAAACAAGGGGGTCTGGGAATGGATCCAGCCCAGCACCTCTGGTCTGAGCATCCCAGGGAGCACCCTGTGCCCACGGGTTGAGATCATCCTGATGTGGATCCCATGCCAGATCAGGGCTGGTTGTGAGGACAAGAGCTTTTCATCTGAATGAAGCTAGAGTAATGTTTTTTAGGGTGTTGTCCATGTTACAAAATGACTGTGGGATAAAAGATGAGTTTCCCCTGTGGGCAGAAAGCTGGGGTTTTGTGTGCAGTCTCTGCTGAAGCTGCACTGAAGTATCTGTAGATCAGAGGGGAGGAAGCTCCTCTTGGGGTCTTGCAGGCTGGTTTTTGCACCTTGTACCTGCCCAGAGAGAGGGGGTTCTGCTTGAGAAGCTCGTTTGGGCATCACTGTGAAATGATGCAAAATGATGGAGGAACAGCAGTAACTGATGGGTTTACATCTCCTTTTGCTCTTTGTTTGGAGAGGAACCTTCTATGAGAGTATTCGCAAGTGATGGGTTGGTTTCTGCTGGAAGAAATTGGTTGCTTGAGTTTGATCCCTCAGCCCTGACAGATCTTTGCTGCTTGTGAAAGATCATCATAGGTCAGTGACATGAGTACAGAAGCTCCTGTGCTCGTGGTGTAGGTGTCCTGCTGATAAGCAGAGAGGTTTGCTTCTGGTCCTCTCAGTTTTCCACCTTCATTTTCCATGCTTCCATGAAGTGGAAGCAGTGATGCTTAGGAGAAAATTCATGCTGACTAGTTTTAGACTGACAATTTAGGTTGTCTCTGGCTGTATCAGAGAACAAGCTCTGCTTGCTGCAAGTCCCAAAGCATTTCTTCATTTGCAGAGTCAGCTTCTTGCTTAAGCCCAGCAGAAAGCACAGTGGGGAGCTCTGCTACTTCTCAGCCAAGACTTTTTCCCTGCCAGGCCTGGTAGGGTGACTGGGCTCTAAGCTGGGCACCTAAACCAGACCTTTTGTGGGTGCAGGACCAGTCACTTCACAGCAGTTCATTTTTGTGGTAAGGATTTCTGTGATAAATTCTCAGTATAATCAACGTTTGGAAAAAGAAATGAGCCAAAGTCTGTGAAAATATTTCTAAGTGGGCAAAGTGATTTTGGGGTGCACCACAGGTTTCACCAGATGCCAGCTCAGTTGAGCTGTGTGATAACCTTCTGCCAGCTGGGTCTTTGCTTATGGGAGAAGAAGCTGTTGGTTTTTGCAGCACCAGAAACAGGTAGAAGCAGAAGGTAGCCAAGTCTTTGGTCAAATGAAGTGGACACCCTTTATGATGTTCTTTGTGGTATCATGTTCAGTTAATTTAATGCTCAATGCATACCAAAACAGAGGCTAACCTCTTTTGAGAGATATTAACATGATGAACATGACATTTCTTTATGGGGTTAGTTTAGAAACATGAACCACATCAAGAGCTGTCTGGAAGGAGATGCCTTCACAATCAGGGATGTTCTCTGTGCTGGAATCACCAGAAATCCAGGAGAGCTGTGGCTGCCTGGGCAGCCCTGAGAGGCTGTGGACAATTTGCTGTGGCCACCTGTGGTTATTAGTTTAGAAAATATGTCACTATTTTACTCTGGCATCTGTTCAAAGTACTAATTCTGTGGATCAGTGTCTTTCAGATGAAGAAAGTGAAATCCTGTTTTGCCCCCGGTGTCTGAGCAAATTGATATCAAATACTCTAATGAAAAGACAACTATTGTCAGCAGAGGCAAGCAACAAGAAAATCTGGGACAGGAGGTAACTTCCTGATGGATTCCACATCTTCAGGGACTTTCTGTGCTCTAAGGATTAATTTTCTATTACATCCACATGTGGGGCTTTTCTTAAATACACTTCCACTAACAACTTAATACTTTTTTTTTCTTTTAATGACAATATCATAAAGCAGTCCAAATTTTTGTCATTCTGCCACTGAGAGGCCAGTGCTTTTGTTCTAGTGACTGTTGTTACCACCTCTAACTTTCCCTAACTGAAGCATTTTTTTGCATTTTTGTTGGTGAATCCTCATTTTTCGTGGCAGGTGGCTTGGTCTCCTGCAAGAACACCTTGTGGATTTGAGAAGCCTTCACCAGAAGTACCTCTTAGTCATTAGCTTAGTTTAGGTGTTCAGATTCTTTTATTACATTTATTTAGAAGTTATTTCTTTTCTTATGTTTATTCCTGCATAGTAATTCTAAGAATAAACTCACAAACAAATGGAGCATTTTTACCCACTGGAATGTCCTCGCATCTGACTGTGACAGGAGCCAGAACACGACAGAGCAAGAGTTTGCTGCAAGAACCTTCCACATAAACCCAAATCATCCAGAGTATGACAGCGTGTGAGCCTGTGGTTTAGAAATAAGTTGGATTTGGATTTCAGTGACACCACATCTTACAGCCTGGTGTAGGAAAGTGGTCAAATAATTTACAGCAGCTCAAATGATTTGGAGTTTCTCCATCCACCAGCGTCGTGGGTCGGAGAAGGAAAAATAGATAGCATGAGATGCCTGAAAATTACCTGTGCACCGAGGAGAGTCTGAAGTGTTTGTAATGCTGGCTTCACCTCCTGCAAGATGGATCAGCATTGCCAGCCACATGATATCACTTCTGGTAGAACAAGGCTTTAGAGGGTTCTCTGCCTGGGGACTTGAGCTGGTTTGATTTTGTTAACACCAACAAGGAAGAGAAGCATTGATTTTTTTACAGGACAGCTCAGAATTCTGTTATTTGGGAAATACTAAGCTAGTTACCCCCTGAAACAGTAGCTTGGGGTTTTTTAGTGATTTTATAGCAAAGCGTGTTTTGAAATCCAGAACAAGATGAATGGAGAAGTTGGAGACAGTGTCTGTGGAAGGGACTGGGCAGAGTTGGAGGTGCCTGAGGGGGAGTTTGGTGCTCCTCTGGGGAGAGCAGAGATTCCCTGTTCAGGCACAGGGCAGGCTGGGGTTGGGAGCTGCATCCCCCAGCCAGGATGAGGATGAGTCAGTTGTGCTGTGGATGTCTGCTGGAAAATAAGGCTGCCCAGCTCCTTTCCCACAGATTTTCTGTCTGGTCCATTGAGGAAAACAGGTAAAATCCTTTCTGAGGCAACATTCATAAGCAACAGTATCATGGTGTGTCAGTGTTCAGAACATAAATCTTTGTTTTCCTCTGCACCTCCATTTTATAAAATAAAATTGGAACAAAATTGTGGTCACAGAACCCAATTTTTATTTATTTTTTTATTTGTTTGTTTAGCCTCAGTTGTGGTCTTTGCTACAGAACTACCTGACAATTAATATTTGTGTATACCTTTTGAAATACCTGACCTTTGGGGAGTTGACAGGGCTATAATATTAGTCTTTGTATGCTAGCCTGGCTTTTAAACTCCCTGCCTAGTGGATGTAAGTTCAGTGGATACAGATCTGAAACTTGATTTCCTCAGTATAGCTGCATTAGCATTCAGCTGTGGGTATGTAAGATAATAGTATTAAAAGCAACCTTCCATCCTGTTGTCATGGATGCAGCACAGCCCAATCCTGGTAGCAGTATACCACCAGTCTTTGTACAATCTCATTTTTATCTACAAATTTTAATTTAATTATGCCAGAAATTCTGCTGCGGTGTGTAATATTTTCTGTTTTAAGCATAAAAATGTACGAATCTAGCAGCTCGTGTTCTTTGTCCGGTGCTCTTTATTTTATTAATTTTTTTTTTTGCATTCCAAGTATCTGTCAGTATTAGTTATGAGACTGTGTGAAATAAGTAGCCATGAAAGATGCCTGCTTTTATGACAGAATGAGTGGTTCCATGAATTTTAAAGGAGCACATTTGTATTTTCTGTTCTTGAACTACACGGGCTACTCACAAATATGACAGGAGATAATTGTTTGAGGAATTATAATGCCTCTCAAGATTTTGCAGGATATTACTATTTTCATAATCTTTCATTTATCAGGTTATACGGCTCCATTTATTTACCTATGTAATTTGGAAATTAAAGTACTCCCATCCTGTCAGCGTTGGCACACGTTTCCTTCATAGAGCTCATACCCCTGTTAGCAAAAAGGAGGAATGTGCTAATTTTTGTGTCAGTTACTAAAGAAACTCAGGTACTTGGCTGGGGAGAACGGATGGTGCTCCACGGACTCAATTTCCACACCCTGTCTGAAGTCAATGGAGCAGAGCTCGTTTATAACCTGGTACCTGTCTTGTTATGAAAAAAAAAACTAGCCAAAAATGTTTCAAGCCTGATGTTTGAGAGGTGTGGTAACCTTTTATCAGGGAGATGCTTGACCTGGCTTAAAAAAATTCATCAAGATCTGTGGTAAAATCCCCAGGCTAATAAATTCTGTATCGTGAGTTTTTTTGTTTGGTTGAGAGTTTGAGTGTAGGGACCTGTGACTGTCCTGCTTGCTTGAAACCATGGTGGTCTATCTGCCATACTTTTATATTTAGCACATAGTTGCCTTTTTAAAGCTGAGGGTGAGCATTGATTATTCTGTATGAAGTATCTCTATATCTGCATGAAGCATCTCTCTCTGTATCTGCTTGAAGCATCTCTATATCTGTATAAAGCATCTCTATATCTGCACGAAGCATCTCTGTATCTCTAGGAAACGTCTCCATATCTATATGAAGCATATCTATATGAAGCATCTCTGTATCTATATGAAGCATCTTTTCAAGACTAAATGAAGCATCTCCATTCTCTTTTCTGCTTTAGTCATGAAGTCTTAGTATTGCTTTTTCTCTTGGTAATGTTATCTCGCTTCCCATCCCGTGATAACGCCGTAGCAGGATTTTATTTTGTGGTTCAAAACTTCCAAAGATCTTTGTGTATGAAACTTGTTCCCAGCATCTGAGTTTCCCTGCTGAAAATCCCCTCTCAAAATTCTGTGCACGCCCATAATTAAAGGGCTCTGAAGGTGCAGTCAGGAAAACCAGGCACCAACGTTATGGAGTGAAAATTAAAGAGGCAAAACATCAGAGTGTCTACTGTATGTGCCTGCTGTTAGACACTCAAGCATGGAGAACAGGATACACCTCTATGGATGGATAGCTTTCCTTATTAAAAAAACACAGTAGGACGCACAGTAGGGGAAGACACTAAAACAAGGCTTTGTAGTAATTTCCTTGAAAGAAATTTCCCAAGATAGCAACTTGAAAAGCTTTTAATCTTACAGCTAGATGTATAGTGAGTTTTACTGTAGGTGGTATAAAAAAAAAAGACCATTAGAATACAGCTGATCTGGTAGAGCTGGTCTAAAGCCTCCTCCCTTCCATCCTTTCTCCTCAAGAAAAGCATTAGACTTTCCTTGCACCAAAATGAGGTGGGGGTGACTAGATCATTGTGGCTCCTGGCATATTTAAGAACTTTAAATGTTTGTCTCTCCAGTGTGAAATTATGTTAGAAAGCAGAACACCCATCTGAATCAATCTGTCTTTGCATCTGAAGTACTTGGTCAAATGTGCTGCTCTGGGACACTGACCCCATACATTAAATTGAGGTTTCTTCTGCATCTCTAATTTTGAAACCAGTGTCACTCATGTTTTTGAGCTGATCTTTAATTTTGGACCTTTGTGCATATGAACATAGTGTTTCTCACAAAGCCCTGGAGAAGCACCCTGCAGTGCTGGATGCTCAACCTGCTGCAGTGTACCAGCAGCCTTCTCACTGGACTTTGCCTGCTTTGTGTTGTCTAATCCACACGAATATTAAACCTCAAAGTGAAAAAAACGCAAACCAAACCAAAACAAACCACATATCTGGAGAAATTCCTGTGCAAATACACTGGGAGGCTGTCACGTGTGCCATGGTTACCCAATAACCCTTAAACCACTCTGGCTGTGGGCTCTGTGCTGTGCTCGGTGCCTGTTTACATGTCAAGGGCCATACTCTGAAATCCTGCTTTTTTTTTTTTTTCCTCAACCATATCCTCCTGCCTTTCAGTGTTGTGACAATGAGGTGGTGGCCCCAGAAGTTGGGTGTGAGGAGCTGGAGGCTGTAGGTGCAGCAGGTGCTGCCCACCCTCTCCTCCCTCCTGATGTGGTAAGGACCAGGGTACCCAGCACCGATGTGTGTGAGCCTCACAGAAGGAGATTTAACATCTTGTACCTATCTTGTGTCAGCCTCTGCGAGCTGAGAACAGGGACTGAAACATGCCTGGTAATGTGTTTCACATTGAAATAATTAAAGAGAGTTGTTGCTGGAGGGAAATGTGCCTTTAAAAATTAACCCTGACATCTCTCTGACAATTTGGCTTATTACAAGAGATTTTTTTTCCTTTTTTTCTTTATTTTTTTAGTTTTATCGAACTTGATGTGAATTTTTTCAGCATCTTAGAAAACACAGAGCCTCTGAAAACTTCCTGATATGAGCAGTCTGTACTTACACGAGAGGTCCCATCTATTTTCCACTGAACTACTCACAGGGCTGATGGTTAAAGGATCAGGGCTGAAGCAAATGACACATTCTGCTGTGCCCTGGAGCCTGTGCTAGTTATTATTGTTTGAATCTATCTCTCATTGCATATATTGCAGCATTCGATCACTGGGTGCCCATTCTGAAGCTGGAGTGTTGTTCCTCAAATAGCCAGCAAGATATTTCTTCTTACAGGGGAACAAGAACTTGGGAATGGAAAGCAGTCGTTACCATAAAGCACTGCAAGTTTAAAAAGTTTCTTTTAGACAGAATTTGAAAACAAAGGTAAATGCCTACAAAAGCAGTAATATTTATTAATATCATTTTATAATCTAAATTAATTTAATATAAAATATTTATTTTAAAATTTTAGATATGGCCACAACAATTTGTGATCTGTGGAAACTTAACTATACAGCCAGGTGTTGGTGTTTGGGAAGTTTGGTTCCACTATATTGTGGTTATAACAGTTATTTACCAGTTCAGGAAATGTGCAGCTTTTTATTGGAGTAAATTCCCATGTTTTCAGTTCTCCACGTGGTCAAAATTTGTTAGTCCAGGCATAGGAAACTTTGGGTTTCTCTCAGTTTGTTCAATTATTTACTAGCTAATTTGAAGCTGTGTTTGGAGAGCCTGGAAGGGTGTAAAGGTGGCAGGACTGGGTGCATGGTGCTTGGGCTGCTTTTCATCTCTCTGAGGTCTCTGGCACTGCCTCAGACTTGTGTGTGTTTAAAAGGCTCTTCCCCCTGTGCCAGTCAGCAGGAGGAATTTGAGGGCAATATTCCAGCCACCAGGGCTTGGAACTGTGAGGTTCTCTGGCCTGAGGAATGGCAGAGGTGCTGCTAAGGCATTCCTTGCTTTCAATTCCACAGCTAAGAAAATGGACATGCTAATTTGCTTTCAAAAGCAAAAAACTGGTGGGTTTTTTATCCTTTTTTTTTTTCCTTTGGACTAATATCTGACCCCATGGGAGGAAAACACAGTAAAATATACAGGAGCAAGCACTCCTTTTAATTCTGCTCTTATAATTAATGCTTTTAATCCTTCTTCTGCAGTTCTCAGTGTGCAGGGTGGGCTCCTGGTTGCCACAACCCCCTCCACTTGGCATGATACTGGTTTGCACTGGCGGAGAATTTGAGTTGAGTCAAACCCTCCTTCCTTCCCTAGTCAAGGGGAAGAGAATCAGCCCCATATTTCCCCTTCCACTGAACTTTTAACAGTTTGGTGATCTTGGGCACAATCCTTCAAGATGCTGAGTACCCCTGTGGTCACTTAAATCAGGGTAGCAGATGGCTCGAGACACTTCTGCAGACCGGGCGCTTCATTAGTTAAAATTTAGAACACAAATTACTTGAAAAACACTTCTCAAAAACATTTTTCTTGGCTTGGGAAGGTTTTTTAGCCTCTTTATAAAAACAGCAACTGAAGAAGTATCTGTTGGTTGCTGTGACATTTGCTGTAAACCTGTACGTATCATTGCTGGTATGTTCTTTCTGCCTATTAAAGGCTCATTAAAAAAAATTAAAGTCTCCACAATTTACAATATTTTCCATTGAAATAGCATGTTAACACATTTCTTTAATCAGTGTGCAACTGTCAAGGGAAAGAACAATTCATCTAGTATATGCATACATTAGAAAAAAAAATTATCAGATTTAATTTTATTTGTTTTAGATTCAGGGTTGGGTATTTTTTTTTTTTTTTTCCCAAGGAATTCCTGCAGGGAAATGGTTAATCTATTTTTAACTAAAGCTTACTTTTGTAATCTATCCAGTGCTTAGAGTTCTGTCATTGATCTATGATTTATGTGATTTAAACCACCTCTTGGCTGTAACATTGGTTTCTATCCAAGATGCTGAGCTGAATACTAATTACGAGATCAAATTTATGCTGTTGGGCTAAGCAGCTGAAGGAGCTTTCCGTGCAGGACTCCCTTAAACCATGCCACCGTTGAGCATAGGGAAATATTTGGCAGGGGGTGGTGAAGAGGGGGAGGGGGGGGGAAAAATGCTGGAAAAGGAAGGAAAAAAAAAAAAAGAAAACTGAAGTCTCCTTTGAAAGCCTTATTTTTGGTTCTCTTGAATGGTGGTACAGTGCTACATGCAGCTCTTTGGTGTGTAGAAGCCTGTGAATATGCACATGGGTATGTTTTGTTTTGTTGTTTTGTTTTGTTTTTTACAGCAACATCTCACTAATTCACCCTAACGATTGGGAAACCCACTGAGAGAAGCCAAATGGCAGGAGTGAGCAAACAAATAAATAAGATTTGAGGATATTTTATTCCGAGATGTGTTTTATGCCTTTATTTTGACAAGTATCGTGTTGTCAGAATGATTTATGGTGTTTCATAGCATATCAGTAAATGCACTGTGGTTTGGTTTCTTAGAGTAAGAAAGTAACAATAGCTTTGCTTTACCTCTCTTTAAATCATCTTCTTTTTCTTGCTGAGAAATAAGCTGAGGCCACCAATTTTTTTGAAAACATGGATCTTAGGTTTTCCTTTGGTGAGAATGAGCACCACTCTTCCATCACCTCTGCAGAGGAGGTCGGGATGGCAGCATCTTTCTTGGGTACAGGTAGTCAAAACATGTCCAAACAGCTCTGAATCTGACATCCAGTTCAACTAAAAATGTAATTTTCGATAGGAATTGGGTTGATTAGAAGCAGTTTGGAGAGGCACCGTGTTCCAATGAGCCGTTTGACTTTCATCTCTGGTGGTATAATGTTGAAGTGTTTTGTTTTGATGATGCTGATATGTTTTAATTTAGTGAGGTTTCTGGGGCTTGGGTTTTGGTTGGTTTGTTGGTTTTTTGTTTTGTGGTTTGGCTTTTATTTTATAGCTCAGTTCTCATGTTTACTCCACGCTTTGTCTTGTATTTTGTTACACTGGGATAATATTCATGTTTTCACACCACCGCTGTGAATTATTAAAATCCAACATTTCCATCGAACGTTTTGCAAAGTTCAGTTTTTGCAGGAATCTTTTAAGATTTCATTCTCATGCAAATATTGGAATTTCTCACAGAACAGGAATCCCAGCTTGCGACTGTTTCCCCCTGTCTTGTTTCTTCTCCTCTGAGCGGTGCATTATTCTACCCTCAGGAGTCTGGAGATGCAACCTTGGGCAACAGATTCCTGTCTAGGATGGCAGTGGCGTCATCAGACATACCTAAGGAGAAGGATTTGGATCTTCTTTTGTTTTCCCTGTGTTGCCACTGGTGAGGATCCATTGCCCTGAAGCTGGCCGGGGCTGCGTGTGCTCGCTCGCCTTCCCCCTGGTAGAGGTCACACATCGTGCCTGGAGTCAGCAGGCACATCCCGCCCGGTCCATAGGAGGCCTGTTAGTGGGGGATTAGTTTCCTTTTATCCTGCTTCTCGCTCCCTTTACAAACAAAACCCAAAACAAACACAAAAACAGAAACAGAAACAAAACCAACAGAAAACCTCCACTGAGTTCTTCCAAGGATGTTTACGGAGTAACGATCTCTCTCGTGCATCCAGCACTTCCCCCCATCCCTCCTTTGCAGTGTGCAGAGAATCATGGTTCAGTTAGATTTATTTTTTTCTTATTTATATATATATATATTTATACTCCACTTGATGCCCTATTTGCTTTGTAATGTGCACGGCTATAAAGAGGTTGAGATGCACATAACACACAGGGCTCAGGTAGAAGTTTGAGGACCTATATGTATCTGAGATGCTGGACTGGGATGTGATTTGGAATAGCTCTATTAAGAGGACCCATGGTTCATATATACATAATGAATATATTATATATATATACTATACATAAAGTAGATTATGTATCTAAATGCTGCTGGTAGCCAATATATTAATGAGTATGTGATATAATGAGTATATTATATACCATACATACAGTAGACTACATATCTAAATGCTGCTGGTAGTAAAAGAGTATTTTATATATAAATAGCATATATTAATGAAGTATATTATACATAAT
>VYZU01068131.1:84202-98056 GCA_013401355.1 Ceyx cyanopectus | reverse complement strand
AAAAAAAAAAAGAAAACTGAAGTCTCCTTTGAAAGCCTTATTTTTGGTTCTCTTGAATGGTGGTACAGTGCTACATGCAGCTCTTTGGTGTGTAGAAGCCTGTGAATATGCACATGGGTATGTTTTGTTTTGTTGTTTTGTTTTGTTTTTTACAGCAACATCTCACTAATTCACCCTAACGATTGGGAAACCCACTGAGAGAAGCCAAATGGCAGGAGTGAGCAAACAAATAAATAAGATTTGAGGATATTTTATTCCGAGATGTGTTTTATGCCTTTATTTTGACAAGTATCGTGTTGTCAGAATGATTTATGGTGTTTCATAGCATATCAGTAAATGCACTGTGGTTTGGTTTCTTAGAGTAAGAAAGTAACAATAGCTTTGCTTTACCTCTCTTTAAATCATCTTCTTTTTCTTGCTGAGAAATAAGCTGAGGCCACCAATTTTTTTGAAAACATGGATCTTAGGTTTTCCTTTGGTGAGAATGAGCACCACTCTTCCATCACCTCTGCAGAGGAGGTCGGGATGGCAGCATCTTTCTTGGGTACAGGTAGTCAAAACATGTCCAAACAGCTCTGAATCTGACATCCAGTTCAACTAAAAATGTAATTTTCGATAGGAATTGGGTTGATTAGAAGCAGTTTGGAGAGGCACCGTGTTCCAATGAGCCGTTTGACTTTCATCTCTGGTGGTATAATGTTGAAGTGTTTTGTTTTGATGATGCTGATATGTTTTAATTTAGTGAGGTTTCTGGGGCTTGGGTTTTGGTTGGTTTGTTGGTTTTTTGTTTTGTGGTTTGGCTTTTATTTTATAGCTCAGTTCTCATGTTTACTCCACGCTTTGTCTTGTATTTTGTTACACTGGGATAATATTCATGTTTTCACACCACCGCTGTGAATTATTAAAATCCAACATTTCCATCGAACGTTTTGCAAAGTTCAGTTTTTGCAGGAATCTTTTAAGATTTCATTCTCATGCAAATATTGGAATTTCTCACAGAACAGGAATCCCAGCTTGCGACTGTTTCCCCCTGTCTTGTTTCTTCTCCTCTGAGCGGTGCATTATTCTACCCTCAGGAGTCTGGAGATGCAACCTTGGGCAACAGATTCCTGTCTAGGATGGCAGTGGCGTCATCAGACATACCTAAGGAGAAGGATTTGGATCTTCTTTTGTTTTCCCTGTGTTGCCACTGGTGAGGATCCATTGCCCTGAAGCTGGCCGGGGCTGCGTGTGCTCGCTCGCCTTCCCCCTGGTAGAGGTCACACATCGTGCCTGGAGTCAGCAGGCACATCCCGCCCGGTCCATAGGAGGCCTGTTAGTGGGGGATTAGTTTCCTTTTATCCTGCTTCTCGCTCCCTTTACAAACAAAACCCAAAACAAACACAAAAACAGAAACAGAAACAAAACCAACAGAAAACCTCCACTGAGTTCTTCCAAGGATGTTTACGGAGTAACGATCTCTCTTGTGCATCCAGCACTTCCCCCCATCCCTCCTTTGCAGTGTGCAGAGAATCATGGTTCAGTTAGATTTATTTTTTTCTTATTTATATATATATATATTTATACTCCACTTGATGCCCTATTTGCTTTGTAATGTGCACGGCTATAAAGAGGTTGAGATGCACATAACACACAGGGCTCAGGTAGAAGTTTGAGGACCTATATGTATCTGAGATGCTGGACTGGGATGTGATTTGGAATAGCTCTATTAAGAGGACCCATGGTTCATATATACATAATGAATATATTATATATATATACTATACATAAAGTAGATTATGTATCTAAATGCTGCTGGTAGCCAATATATTAATGAGTATGTGATATAATGAGTATATTATATACCATACATACAGTAGACTACATATCTAAATGCTGCTGGTAGTAAAAGAGTATTTTATATATAAATAGCATATATTAATGAAGTATATTATACATAATGAGTATATATAATATACTATACATACAGTAGATTATGTATCTAAATGCTGCCAGTAGTCAAGGCAATGAGCATATATTGCTTGATTAGTATGTAATATATATAGTATATATTAATTAACAAGTATATTATATATATCATGAGTCTTTTTATAGATATACTATACATACAGTAGGTTACATACCTAAATGCTGCCAGCAGCAAAGGCAGTGAGTTGCTTCCCAGCCTTCTGGCTGCAGAATGGAGATTATGAAAACCCAGCGTGGCTGAGCCCGGGGAGGATGAAGCCCCCAGACGTGGCTGTACTTGCAGTGGGGTCACTCTGCCAGCTGATGGGAACTGCTGGATGTGAGACACGTCCCCTTCTGCTGGGGAATAATTTGCACCATCAGCGATGTTGTTGATCTTGAACGAGAGTAGGTAAAACAATAAAAGTGGAGATGGGTCTTGGGTTAATTGCTGTCATGGTCTGAGGGACTTCAAAGGAATTATTTTACCAGAAGCCTCATTAAATGGGCTGGATATTTTGCTGTGCTGAACAGGTGGCTGAAGTGCTCTGAAGGGAAGCGTCTGCAGATGGGAACCACCGCTGGGACTCTCCCTACACATGAAGCTGCCAGGGCAGAGAGGAGCTCCAGCTTCAGGGACACCCAAGGTGGGCTGAGGGGTGGCCACGTGGCAGGGGGGCTTGTGGGAGCTGCAGATCCCAAGCCACTGCAGCGGGGTCCCCATCCTCAGCAGGTGCTTCCCCGTTTGGCTGTTTCTTTGAAGCGTGGGCTCACGGGGCTGGTGCTGTGGGTGCCACACGGGGCTTGCATGGCCACAGGGCAGCTGTGCTGCACAGCCAGGGCTCTGGGTGCCATGGGAACCTTTCTTCCCTGACCCGGGGCTTGCTCTGATTTACACTGTGCCTCCTAAGCAGCTTTTACAGAGCAAAAAGTCATCGAGGAGAAGTGCTATCAAATCTAATAAGGTAACATTCTAGAGGAAGAACATACAGTATTTTGAATATATATATATATGCTAAATATTTGTTCTGCTTTTCCTTTTCTTCTCAGCAGAACTGTTGAATTAACAGATGTGGCTTTGACAATAACATGGGGGTGGGGAGGGTTTCCACTGAAAATCATGTTGCTTGGCACATACACGTGCTTACACATGTATATTTAAAAAGCAATCTATGCATGTTAGATAAGCAGATACTTTATATACCTTCATATAAGGCTGTATCAGAAAAGATGCTGCATTTCTCTTCACTGCAGAAGAGTCTCCCCGGAGCAGAGCCTTTTCTTGGGGTGGGTGTATGTTGGAGGAACTGGAAGTGTCAGTGGATTTAAAGTTTTATATAATAACTGACAAGATATTCGGGAGCAGAATGAGAGATTTCAAAGGAACTCAGATGTGACATTAAGTAGCTCTCAGTAGTGGCTCCAGCTGGGTGACTGGTTTTAATGGTCTCCTCCAGGAGTGACCTGAGGAATGACAAAAGAGAAGCTTGACCAGGCAGGTAGATTCAAGCTGCTGGTACCAGAAAGGCTCGATCAGCAGGTACAGATGGTGCATTTGGAGAGAGTCAGCATTGCTCTTCTGGAGGAAGGTGGGCTCCCTAGATCCTGTGAGAGATTTCTGAAGGAGTCAAAAGGCAAATGCTTGTGGTTGATTTGATCATCATAATGACTTGATAGAAAGAAGAAATCTTTGATGCTGTGAGTGTAGAGACCCTGGCCCAGGGTGCCCAGAGAGTTGATCGATGCCCTATCCCTGGAAACTTTCCAGGTGAGGTTGGCCAGGGCTCTGAGCAACCTGCTCTAGCTGCAGATGTCCCTGCTCCCTGCGGGGGGGTGTCTGTGTGTGTGTGTGGGTGACCAGATGACCTTTGAAATCTTTTCCAACCCAAACCTCCCTGTATGATTCTATGGTTCTGTATGTAAGTCTGTAAGTAGTACACAACATAATTTACAGGAGGGGAGAGCATTTTGGAAACCTGCTGTGGATTGCAGTTAATTTGTGCTGCCTATTGTCTTGATGATGCTGGGAGGTTGTTATGTACTGTCAGGAGAGCCCCATTATATCCCAGATAAAGACTCTTCTCCCTGGTTGGGAAGAGGCTGCAGCCGTTTGGGGGATTCTAGCTCAGTTTGGTAGCTCTGCTGCGTGCTCACGCGCGCTGGGACGTGCCTGAGGTTGCTGTTGGGAAGCCTTTTGCTGACATAAGTGTCCCACAGCTCCAGCCTTCCTCTAAAACCTCAGCCTGCTCCTCTCAGAAGCCTCATGTATGTGAGCTCTAATGTGTCTGCTGAGACCTTTGCTGCTTATCCCACCAAATACCAGTTTGCCTGTGCAAAGCTTTCCAGTCCGTGGTGACAGTTAAAGCACCGTGGAGCTGCCACATTACCCTACTAAAATACTGTAATTTACCTCACTTTGGGAAAAGTTTTGGAATGAAATTCCTGGGAACGTCGTATTTTCTGTTCACCAGCAACCCTGCAGCTTGGGTTTGGAAATTCTGCTGCTGACTGGATTTGCTGGTGTGTGCTGCTCTCTGTAACAGGCAGTTCTGTCAGCCTTTCCAAAAATGCTGTGATTTATGGAAAAGGCAGCAAAACCTCACCCTGGATGGTGACAGCAATATGTTGGTCACCAGTTTTCTTTCCTTCTCTATCATGACAAGGGAAGTTCAGAGTTTCTCTGCCTTTCATTAGTTACTCATCCCATGGACTTAATATTGTTTGAAAAGATTTGAAGTTAAGTCAGACTGCTGAATATCCAAAAAGAAAAGAACCCACCATACATACAAATAATTGTTTGCCCTTGGGGTTGTTGTTACCAGCAGCACCAAGAAAATACTTCTCCTTAAGTCTAAATTCCAGCAAATAAAAGAGAAAGTTAGAATCCCAGCAAATAAAAGAGAAATCTTGGGTACAAGCAACAAGGTAAGATTTGGGATGGTAATTGGAAGTACCAGCACCAGAAGTCCTAATGTATCTCTAAAGCACTGCTTGTTTTTAACAAACAAAACAAAACAAAAAACAAAACAAAACAAAAACAACAAAAAAAAGCTGTGAGGATATAATTTATAAATAAGTATAAGAAATAAAAGTAATTTCTGCAGACCAGTGAAAATTAAGAAAACCTAGGGCTAGCTATTTGATAAAACTGAGCAGACAAAGTGTGTGTAACTATCCGTAGAGTTGCTGACATGATGAATGATGATGGAACCAAACTCATCTGAAATTCTTTAGGAATAATAGCAGCATAAAGGAATTTCTGTAGGGTACTTAAATGCGCCTGATACAGAGCAGTATATTGAAGGTTGCATATTATGCTACGAATGACAAGTATTTATGATTGGAAGGTCTCTGTGTTGGGATTAGCAGGGTTTGAATACCTTTTCTTGGTTCTTTAATCTTTTGACTTAAAGACCCATCCAGAAGGGGGTGTGTATATAAATATATATATTAAAAGGCTGATAGGGGTGTGTGTATATATATATATATTTATACAAAAAGGCTGATTCCTATAATTGCCCTATAGAGAGAGTAAATACCTTCTTATCTCAAGAAAATCAGCAGTACCTGATACTGCACAGGTGGTTTTCTTCTGGAGTAAGGAATGTTCTCCTTGAGGAGCAGCTGGTGAGAGAGGTGCCTGAGTGGCAGTAGCTGGGTGGGCTGTGGCTCAGCTCAACACCTTCCTATGGGTGGAAAAGAAGAATCCTATTGTGTAGTGCCAGTTTGGTCTAGTGAGTTTATGTTCATGCAGTTGCAGATGTAGTCATTACTATTATTTTAAATGTGTGGTCACAGTGTTTGTAGCTAAATGTGGCAGCTGAAGGAAAACACAGGTGTACTGTGTCACTGAGTTGACAGGGTGCTCCAAACCTGTGTCTCCTTGCTTTGCTGGGACAGAATTATTGGCCAGCCATGGTCTGCAGTTAGCAGTTTCCAGGCAGCCAGGAGCTTAAACTGGGAGAGGCAGCTGCCCTGAGCTGGGTACAGGTGTATCCCAGACACTAAATGTCATGCTCACTATAAAGGAGGAAGCTTGTTGAGGATGGGGCTTCTTTCTGCTTCTCCTCATCCCTGCAGGGGCCCTCCATTCTGCTCCCAAGGACTGTTCTCCTGCTTTTTGTGACTACTATGCATTCATTAGGTGGAGTATAACTTCATATACTTCATATTGGTATTAATATACTTTTGCTGTTTGGTTAAATCTGTTCTCATTTCAAACCATGGGGCTCCTCTCTTTTTCCTGATCCCTCTTCTTGTCTGAGGAGGGGTCACTGGGTGATAGAACAACTGCTGCAGGTTAACTCTGAGGGTGGGTGAAATATAGTGTGATCATGAGGGGGATGAAGAGGAGTTTTAGAAGTAAAATGCCCCTGCTGCAGAACTTCTGCCTTTCAGTTGTCTTTGTATCTCTGGGGTGTTGTAGTCTTGCTCAGAAGAGAAATAGAGGATTTGATTAAAGGTTTTTCTAAAAGTGTGATGGACCCAATCTGCATTTGTCTGAGGTTTGGAAGAGGTGGAAGTTTTATGCAATATACAGATTGATTTGCAAGGCCTTAAGGTTTCCAGCTTTCTCTAACCTTTGCTGACATACTGCAGCAATCTGTTCTTTGAACGTGTTGACCTTCTAGGTCTGTGAGAGCCTTTGAGACAGCTGATTTTTTTCAGCATTGACTATAGAGGCTTGTGATTTTGGATCTGAATGTCCCTTCTTCAACCCTGCTACCAGTGACCCACTGCATAGTAAGTGTCTCACATTATAAAGTGGTTATTCACAGAGGGCTTTGACCAATGCTATCTGGAGGGTGGGAGATGCTTTCCTGGCAAAGAGATCCAAACATCATGGGGCAGATCTTCAGCCAGGCTAAAAAATCCTGCTTGGTTGCTGCAACTCAATGGGTGTCTGTTAATTCATGTCCTGGAAAAATTGAGACCCTGGCAAGATCACAGAGTTCAGTGTCCTTGACTGTGAGAGCAGTGCTCACCATGGAGGCGTTTCCCCTGCCATCCTGGTGGCACAGGACTTCTGGTGCTGCCCCTGTATCACTATCAAGTCCTTGCTCTGGGTTAGATCAAGGACCTGAAAACCAAGATCTTTTCCCAGCAGTAAGCCCATAAACCCCTGTACTAATCTGAGAACCCTTTATGTCATTAGCAGGATACTTAGAGCCAGCAATTTTACTGTGGGCACAAATACTCCGCTCTCAAACGAGACTCTAGAGCATGTATTCTTCATCCCAATGCTCTCCAGGTCTTCCTCTTTTACACAAGCAAGAAGCCCTAGCACCAAGCCAGTGTGAACCCTGCAATCTCTCCTCGTTTACCTCGTGCTATGTGTTTTCTCGTTTGTGCTATTTTGACCTTCTCCAGCAGAAGGTGTGGTAGCCCTTCAGCGGAGCATTGTGGAAGCACTTGAGCCCTCCTTTCTCAACCCTCGAGTACCCTGCTTGAGATGTTCCCTTTTCTTCTGGCCTCAGAATAAGAATTATGTTGCTGTGTTGCAGTCCCATCGCTCGACCAGCAAGCAGAGCTTCTTGAAACCAGCAGGCTACCCTGTATATTCAAGCTTCCTTGATTCCATTAACATTTTGTTAATGAAATAGTGCTTTGTCAAAGAGTCTTGGAAACTTAAAAGGGTATTTAAGCTTCTTCCATGAGTCAATACCATGTAATGTCAACATTACCACGAAGGGATAATTCGGAGATGTCACACAAAGCATGTGTTATGCCATTTGCAGTCTAGCAAAACAGCTCAGCGTTTGTGTTGTTTAATCCATCTTCAGAAATCTTTTGTTCTGAAAAAGTTTGAGATCAATCTTGTCAGTATTTGCTGACACAAAGCTGATGTAAGTCGCTGCGCTCCTATTGACTTCATCTGGGTTGTAATGATTTACCCCAGCCTTGAATTAAGCCCAAATTAGGTGTATGTAGGACTCAAAATCAAACTTTTAAGGAATATAGAGCTGCATGGTGCACATCCTGCTGAGGAAAATGTGGAGAAAAGGAAAGGGAAGCGAATAGTTGGCAATGACCTGGAACAGCACAGATGCAATTTGGAGAGATGCAAAAAAATGCAGTGTTATCTACAACTTGACATTTATTGTACCTACCATGTAAGGAAGTAATTTCATCCTACTGGACATTGCAGTGATGCTGTTTGTTTTACCTTGATACTTTTAAATCCTTTTCCACTAAATCTCTGTAATTGCTGGGGCTGAATGTGATGAAGGGTATCCCCAGTGTTCTTTGAAGAAAGCATCTGCCTTACATGGCTGAATTCAAGATGCTTTCCTGTGTTTGGTTTTTAGCTGCATTAAATCTACCCCAGTTTCAGACTTCCCAAGTGTATGAGGTCGGTTCTGTTAACATCTGTAAAAGGGATGTTAAATTCTTCAGAAATATTTAATACAATTTGGCGGCAGAAGCTTCTGTTTCATTCATGTTCAGCATTTTTCTTTCCAACCAGGCATTGTGGAGACCAGCAGCATCCCAGACCTGCTGGAGGAGCTCAGCAGGAGCAGAACTGGCGATGCACCGATGATGGGAGTCAGTGAGTGGGAGAAAATAGTCCTGATGTTGTATTGCTGCTGGTGGGTCAGGCACACTGAGGTAATCTGCAGGCTCTTTCTGAGTAAGGGATACTTGCTGGCTTGATTGCACACAGCAGGGGAAAAACAGTCTGAGGCTCTTCATTTGTACTTTTATGCTGGTTTACATCCTGGAAATACACGGGGCATAAAACAATTGCTCTTTCTGTGAAAACCTACTGAGGGTTTGCAGCCTCATTGCTCCAGGTGAGGTCACTGCAAGAGCAACAAAAGTGGGAGTAAAATCTGGGGAAAAAAGGAAGGACGTTGCAAATTCAGGCTTTGAAATCACCTGGAAGAAGGATGTATTGTGTGTTCTAGTTGCCTTGTGGTGTAAGAGGGTCTCAGAGTGGTTAGTTCTTCTTGAGAGATGCCTTGTAGCAAACTATGCTATACATTGAGTAAATGTAGCACGTGCATAATTTTACAATTAAATTTTTGAATTATTTCCCAGAGCCTAGTACATTGGATCATGTGCTTTAAAGGAATAATACATCTGTGAAGTAGGAGAATGTGAAAAAACACAAATGTTAGGTGAGAAGTGGAATCAGACATAAAGCTTGTGATCCATCTTGGCCTGCTGTTCTAAACAGAACTTGGAGTAAGCATCACTGAATCTGAAATATCACAGCCAGCACTGCCACAAAATAAAGTGCGTGGCAATCAAAGTGGGGGCTAAATTGAGTTTATAGGAAGTACAAAGCCAGGTGCATTAATAAAAAAACCAAAATAATAAAAATTGACCCAGGAGTTATGTAACTATATATGAAGTGCCATTTAAAGATTGTCCCAAAGGCTTTACAGCTTTTAATAAGGCAGCTATAGTATAAATAAGAAGAGTATGAGAAGGAGGTGTAGGATGCTGTGCAATTTAATCTACTATTAAAAAAACAAAGAAAAGAAAAAATAGGTCCTTGATGACAGTAGATACTCAAGAACTACTCCAGATGGAAGCTGTGTACAGAGATGAGGTTTGTACCCATCTAACTCCAGATGTGTGTTGGCAGGGTAGGCAGGGATAGACCTCTCTAACTCAGGGCAGTGGGATTAAATCCCAGAGATGCATCTGTCTTCTCTGTCAGTAGCCAGTAGGAGACTTCCTTGCAGATGCAGAGCTACTTATGTCTTACCAAAAAGAAGGCATTACAAAGGTTTAAACAAAATTGCCTTAAAAAAGGAAATAGACTAGTTCCCGAGACAAAGCCTCCCCAGATCACCTGCAACACTATTCTGCTTCACTTAAAAATCCATTTTTTTTCCCCTTAACCTCATCAGTGATGTTAAACCTCTGTTCATCTGCTTGTACATGATCTCTCCTCATCTCAGTTCTCCATGTATGAAATGAGAGCAATGCTTTTTGCCTGCACTGTTCTGTATTTCCCATGGAAATAATAAATTCTAGAGAAAACAGCTCTGTATTACTCTGTGTTTAGGCAGCACCCATCCTATCAGAGCCCTTACATCATCCAGGTCTGCCCACAGATCAGGTGAAACTGTCATTTCTGACCAAGCAAAATATTTCCCCTCTATGGCATTAAACTGGGCAATTGAAAGAAACAAATGTTTGACCCTTCTCTCATAAATTGCTTATTCTAGTTTCCTTGTTCCAGGTGGTTTGAACAGAGGTCTGCGGTGGTCCAGCTCCTTAGAAACTTTTGTGCTCCAAGCAAGAGGATGCTATAGATGGAGCTAATCTGTATGTTTTCTGGAGGCCATTATGTCTCCTACAGTTTTGTTGGTTTATTGTTTGTTGGTTTTGTTGTTTTTTTTTCCTAAAGGAGACATTGCTCTGTATGTGTCTGTGTGTGAGGGAGAGAGAGAGAAAGAGCATTGCCTAGAGGGTTTCAGTTATCATACTGTCTAAATAGCCCTTATTTTTAGTTGGAGTCTTCTGAATATGAGATCCCACTACAGGTAGGTGAAGTGACCTCTTCGGTTTTGAATCTGCTCTTCTCTGGCAGATGCAAGGCTGCAGCTTTGAACAGGAACCCCCTCCTGCTCCGTGCAAAGCTCTTTGAATTGCCCCTGATCCGCTTCTGAGGCTCCCCGGTTGCGCACGAGGCGCTTTGAAGATGAATGCCCCAGCAGAAGGAAAACATGAAACAAACCTGACTCCCTCATGTCAGAGTGTGCGGCAGATTTCTCAAAGATCTTCAGTACAATGGTGGCTCTTTGGTGGGGGAGAGGAAATAGGGCTGCTTCACCAGCTTCTAAAGGCAGAACAAGATTGCACAGGGCCATCCGTTGGGTGGTAGATCAGGCAAAAAAAACCCCCACATTTTTGGGGGTCCTCACAAGATTCCAGTCTGGCAAAACTTATTTTGTTGGATCTTGATGGAGATGAGTTTATTATTACTGATTTTTCTTATCCCCTTCCCCGAAGTCTGATGTGTTTTCAAGTCAACAGATAGACCATGTCCACCTGAGGGATGTGTCTGTGTGTAAATCATCACAGCCCAGCTCCTTAGGTGATGAGCAACCATCATAATTTTCTGGTTCATTCTGCAAGTAACAGAGTTTTGGGAGCTGAAGGGTCTGTGAATCCTTGGGAGAGTGCTAAAACAGTAGGAAATTCTCTTATCTGTCCTATTCTGAATATCTCTGTGACAACTGGCATGACACAACCTGTTAATGTGGGTTTTAAACCTGATGGATCCCTGTTTCTGTCCCAGGTGAGTGGAGATGTGTGATCCCAAAGCTTGTCATCACGTGAACAAACCCATTCCCTTGAGGGATTAATGGGCTTGGACTGAAAAATTGAACCCACGTCCCAGGGGGAATAGGTGTAGAAACAGAAGAGAAGTGGAACAGTGAAAGAGATTAAAAAAGCCATGAGAAGTTGGTTAATAGAGGTTGGGGGTATTCTCACCTCCTTGGAGTGACTGCTACAATGCAGACGTGTGAGCTCCCTGTAAAGTGCACGGGGAAAGGCAGAACCCTCTGGGCCACAATTCTTTTCCACATATGATAGATCCCCCTTCCTTCCTTCCAATCAATTAATTGCATCCTAAACCCATCTATTTCTTGCCATTGACTTTAAAGGGATTTTAGATGACTAGCTCAGATATAGCTGTCTACACAGTAAGTGATTAAAGTTGGGTTAGATGAGCTGGCAGACTACATGGATTTCTTTTTTTTGGGTTTCTTTTTTTTTTTTTTCTTCCTCCATGCAAACCCTAAATCAAAAGGCATCTCATCAGTGTGTTATAAAATACAGCCTTCAGAGGGATACTCTTCTACTTCCATATTCTGGCATCTGAAGGGAGGAGGGAGACTCCCATCAATTTAGAGAGAGGTAAAGATTTCATCTCCCTCTAGAAATCATGGCCATAATGGGAGATTCAGACATTTATGAGATTTGCTTAGCCAAGGCATAGCTGAGCATGTAGATGTTTCCATTTGCTTTATAGTATTACAGCAAAAGCAAAAATATATATATTTTTTTAGGGATTTTTTTTTTCTTCTTCCCCCCCTCCTCTTTTTACTAAGGTAATGGCCAAACATGTACCTGGGGGACAGACACAGTCTGGGTCTTATCAACTGAAACCCTTCCCCTCCCTCTCCCTGCCTGCAAAATAGGGATAAACTGGAGGTGTTTGTTAATGGGAAACCTCCCAAAGAAGCATTTACCCATTTACCAGAGAGGGATTCCCACAAAAAAACCCATGCAATTTGTGCCTGGTTTCTCTTTGTTAAATCCAGGTAAGATTCTCAGTGATTTGGGGCAGATTCTGCCAATTGGTGAATATATCCCTTGGGTTTAAAAAGTTGGTGAACCTGAAACATATATATGTAAATAAAATCTTATAGAAATATATAAATAGATATATAATAATGCGTCTATTCTTTAAATACATTAAAATATATATTATTTTAAGTCACCATGAATTTCAAGGCCAAGAGAGAGCAAAGCAAGAGGTGACTTATTGGAGCTGTAAATCAGGGACTGGCTGTGATGCTGTGCATGTATTTGCTTCCTAAAAAGGTTAATTTCTTGACATTGTGTGTAAAGTATCAAATTGTGATTTAAATGCACAAATCAAGCAAGTGTCCCTTTCCCTATCTGTCAGTAATGTTCTTCTGCCAAAAGTTAGGCCTGACTTAATTTTTTTCCTAATAGAATATGCATTTTTTTTTTCCCTCCGATAGTCTGCAGCTGCATATTGATGGGTGCAATAATTGGCTTTTTTTCTTGGTATATTGTGTTTTCTCAACTTTCAGCAGTAAATCATTTTAATTTTACCTCTTTTGTGGTCTGGTACTTAGAAAAGTTGGTAATTCTAGTGTAGGACTGGGAATAAGACAGTATTTAGTTGTGTTGTAAGAGTCATGTATTGGTAGCTGATATCTCTCCTTTTATCTTTTCTAGTAGAAATATCTCAGTTATTACTGACTTTATTTAGCCAGGGAACTCAATCTATCTCCTCTATCTGTTTTCCTCTATTTGTCCCTCGCTTGAAGGGTTTGTGGCACTCAATGGTGGATAAATGCAAGAAAAATCTAATAATGCCTTTCTAATGTGCCCATTTATTTGGTATCATATTTTATTTTAACTCTTAATGCAACAGTATAATCATAGCTCCATTGCTATAATTGGATTTCAAAGCATATTCCTGCCATTTAATTACATCTATAGCCTTTCTACAAGCTTATTCAGAGTAATTAGTAATCTTATATATTTAATGAAATTATATTTTATATCCAATTTTCTCTTCAAATTCTTCAACACTTTTACACTGGAATTTCTGGCATAAAAAAATTAAAAAGGTGGGGTTTTTTTTTGGTTGTGGGTTGTTTTTTTTTTGCATGTGTGTTTTTTATCCAATTTTCTCTTCAAATTCTTCAACACTTTTACACTGGAATTTCTGGCAAAAAAAAATTAAAAAGGTGGGGTTTTTTTTTGGTTGTGGGTTTTTTTTTTTTTGCATGTGTGTGTTTGTTTTTTAATTTATTTTTTTTTTTTAACTGTGATTGTAAACAGATTCTAATCCAGCTTTCACTGAAGTCAATGGCAATCTTTTCATTTACTTCAGTGGAAACTGGATCAAGCTAATAGGCTGCAAATTGCATTCCAGGTGAAGTCACATCTTATCATGGAAATCATCGTGAAGCAAAGCACAGGGTATGGATGGAAGGTACAAAATTGTTGATATTTTTTTCCCAAAATTTTCTTGCCACTTAGTTTCTACATTCTCTTGTCCAACTTTGTTGATTTTTAGCTCATAAGTTATGGCATTGATGCAATTTTGAAAATACTAATTTTAACCTGATGTCTGACAAATTAACTCCTCCTTCCAGTTAAAGATTTTCATAAAAGTGT
>VYZU01068131.1:40263-83000 GCA_013401355.1 Ceyx cyanopectus | reverse complement strand
TTTTTGGAATAAAAAAATTAAAAAGGGGGGGTTTTTTTTTGGTTGTGGGTTGTTTTTTTTTTGCATGTGTGTGTTTGTTTTTTAATTTATTTTTTTTTTTTAACTGTGATTGTAAACAGATTCTAATCCAGCTTTCACTGAAGTCAATGGCAATCTTTTCATTTACTTCAGTGGAAACTGGATCAAGCTAATAGGCTGCAAATTGCATTCCAGGTGAAGTCACATCTTATCATGGAAATCATCGTGAAGCAAAGCACAGGGTATGGATGGAAGGTACAAAATTGTTGATATTTTTTTCCCAAAATTTTCTTGCCACTTAGTTTCTACATTCTCTTGTCCAACTTTGTTGATTTTTAGCTCATAAGTTATGGCATTGATGCAATTTTGAAAATACTAATTTTAACCTGATGTCTGACAAATTAACTCCTCCTTCCAGTTAAAGATTTTCATAAAAGTGTCTAGAACTTTGCTTTCCAGACACCAAACTGTCTATTAATCTCAATTAGGATAGCATGAAACTGCACAATTTTTCAGTTAAAAAAAAAAAAATCTTAATTTTTAATTGCAAAACAAACATTTGATTTATTTTTTTTCCACCAGCTCTCTGTGGTTTCACTTCTGAGCTGTGTCAGTTCATTAATATAATTGGTCCTTTTGCTGCTGAATATGAAAACCAGTAAACACTTCCATCTAAAAGTGTAATTCCAGCAAATTACTTTCACAAGTAGGCACAAATTTATGACGTTCTCCTTTACCCAACGTTTGAATTTTGCAACTGAGGGGTGATAACTGTGTGCACCAAATCAGATTATAATTTTTTAATTTATTTATTTTTTTAAGCTATTGCAACTTGCTTGTTAAGGAGTTATTTTTCCCTTCTGCACCACTCCCACTCTGTTGATTAGAGGTTTGTTGCTCTGGTAATGTGTGCCTCTCCTTCAGGTGGTTAATGATTACAGAAAACTCTCCAACCCATAATTTTGGGGGAAGGTTATTGAGAAGGTGAGATAGAAACAGTCGTAATTGTTTCTGTAGTTTAGAAATGTGCCTAGTTTTTGCTGGCCAGGTATTGGATCCTGGGGTTTAGAGTGGAACTGATGCTGGTGCACAGGATTCAAGATGCTTTCTTGTGTTATTTATTCCCAAATCATGCAAGTTCGTAAGGATAGAAAGAACCTGGTGGAAGATGGCAAACTGCTGTTTAATCTTAATAAAAGTTCAGTGTGAGTGGTGACTGTTTTATCCCAGGCAGAAGGTGACCTTTGCAGGCTTGAGGATTTAGCCCCTTGGAGCTCCAAGGAGAAATGTTCAGGGGATGGAAGGGGGTTGGCCCATAACTCCTGGTGGGATTTTAGAGCCAAAGTTGTTTGTGAGTCATAAATGGAGAAAACCTTCACTTGAGGAATGTGGTAGCTTATCATTTGAATGGAGGAGTGTGAGCACCCCTGCACCAGAAATTCAAGTCCTTATACTGCAGTTATTTCCATATTGTACGTAGGTGCCTCCCCACTAACACTGCTGGGAGGCACATTCCCACGTCATGGGGACACTCCTCATCACAGGTTGGATTTTTCCAGTGGATGCATATGAGCAATTTGTACTGAAATTTTGTCAGAAAACGACTAGTGTTTTGCCACTTTAAAACCATGGAAACATCACAATGTTCTCTTTAGAAATGACTCCGTGAATTAATTGCAAATTACTTATTAGTGAAACAAATATTCAGCTGTCACTTGAACTGAACTACCTGATATGCTTAATGACTATTTTTTGAGAAAACACTTTTGTGTTTATTTGATCTGCCTTAGTGTTAACAGCAGTAGAAAAAAGAGGAAAACATTTGGTGTCGGAGTGGAAACTTGAAACTGGCAAAAAAGAGAAGAAAAACACCAGCCCAAAACTGCAGGATAGGTGAAAAACCCCAAGAAATAGCAGATCCTCGACAGTTATGTTGGAAAGCTGCTCCCCCCTGCAGCCCTAGCTAGGTAATGAGGGTAAAATATGGTGACACAGGTGGGGAAACCTGGCAGTGAAGGTTTTCACAGTGACATTAATTCGGCCGCGTTCCACGTCCGTAAAATGAGCACAAAAGAATTCACCTCGTATGGGGTGGGTAAATGTTTGCAAACTGCTGTGAGGCTCTCAAATGAACGCGAGATATCATCTGTAGTTCTGCAAATGATAATAAAAATAAGCACTGCTCCTTAGGGAAGGTGCATTCCTCATGGCTCTGGCCTTAGCCTGGGACAACACCATTGGGCTTCCAAGCCCAGACCTTCTGTGTGCCAGCTGAGCCCGAGGGGACCTTCTTGGGTGACCATGGTGCACCCGAGGGGTGTGTGTGGGGGGGTATTTGCTGAAGCTGTGCATTTTTACCATGTGCT
The DNA here is from genome assembly GCA_013401355.1 of Ceyx cyanopectus. Taxonomy (NCBI): domain Eukaryota; kingdom Metazoa; phylum Chordata; class Aves; order Coraciiformes; family Alcedinidae; genus Ceyx; species Ceyx cyanopectus. Next base: position 80,616 of record VYZU01068131.1, on the reverse strand, counting down.
TTCCATTGCAAGGGGCAGATATAAATAGATAATAAAGCCTTGCTGGGTTGCTGCTGTTTGCAAGAGCAGGGACACGGAGCGGGAGAGCGAGGCAGGTACGCCTGGATTTTGACTGTATCTCGGGTGTCCTTCTGCTGGTGCTGCTAAATTATTTACCACTCAGCAAGCGTGTGTTCTGGCGTGAGAGATTGAAAGGAGGGAATCTGAGGTGAAACCCCATCCGTTTACCCAGAGCTGACACTGGAATATTCATTATCACATTAAATCTAACCGCAGCGAAAACGACGGCTTCCGTTGATTATGTACTTGCATAACCTTCTTTTGGCTTCTTTGGTGGCAAGCCCGTGTGCCAGAGATCTGAATATAAAATCTAAGTAAGTAGAAACCATTCTCTTTATGGTAAATTTGCCTTCGTGGAAGTTATGAGACTTGGCAGGTTTAAACTGCGTTTTAAACCTGCGGTGGATTATGTGATTTTTCTAACTGGCCACAAGCAATACTAGATGAGCACACACCACACATGCCCAATCCCAGCCACATGCAGGAGTCAGGATTTCCCATGCTAAGAAAAAAAAAAGAAATGTGAATTTGGTGTCCAGGGAACAGCAGGTATTTATCTCAGTATGATGGCACTTTTGCAGGGTTGGTAGAGAGATCTCTTCTGGAGCGCTGGGACAGACAGCCCTTTCTGAACACACCTGTCTCTCCTCCCTCCCCTTCATCCTGAGTTCATGCTGGAGCAGCACAGCTTTGAGAGGAGTTTGAGGAACCCTTTGGATTTATGACTGCAGAGAAGTTCAGGAAAATGCGTTGGGACTGGAGCAAAAAGAGGTATTTTTTCCCTCTCTCGTCCATTCCCTCCCCGTCTTCCCACTCCACCAGGGATCTTGTTGAATTTAAAGGCTGAATTAAATCTTCTTCTCTGGGAGGCAGAGAAAATATGATGAGATGAAAGGCTTTGAAAGGCCACCTCTAGAGCAGGTTGTCCCACCAGGAAGCAGGAGGGCTGATGGTTCTAGTCCTCTCTGGTCTGTGAATGAGCTTCAAAGAGAAATGGCATAGTGAGGGCTGGGTTTGGTGGAGGTGGGCACGTGCAGAGAGGGGAGAATAAAACATCTTTCTGTTCATGCTGAGGATGATGATTCACTCACAATTAGCAATTCATTGAAATATGTAACCGACTTCATCAGCACAAAGAATTTAAAAAAAATAATTTAAAATTCAACTTCCTCCATCCCATAATATTCACAGCAGACTTTCTGCTTTGGCAAATGACATATATGGAAAAATGCGACCAGAAGCCAGGTTTGCCAAGTCATAAATGGTGACGGACAAAGCTTGATCTGGAGGGTGGTTGCAGTGAATCCATCATCTTTCAGAAAGTCATGAGCTTTTTTCTTCCTCAGAACGCAGGAGAAACTTGATGGCACACTTTTCTCTTGATGCATCTTGTGTTCATCTTCAGTAGGAAACGTACTTAGTGAGTGAGAAGAAACCACAAGCACATGGTAGGTACAAAAATGCAGAGCACCTTCAGCTTTCACCGATGCTTGCAGAGCCCATAGGCAGAAATGAAATGATCTGTAACTATAATTGAGTGGCAAAAAAAAAAAGAAGATATAATGTTTAATCGATATTTAAAGGAGGAATTACATGTGCCACAAATCCCCTTTTATATTACACTTAAAATCCCCTTACCTGCTCTTTAGTTTTTATGGTTTTCCTTATCTTCAGTGTCACGTAATCATATTTCAACAGGATTTGCTTCCTCGCTGCCCATCTGCTCTTCCTTTCTAGTGCTGCCTTAATGCCAGAACACCACCCCAATGGTTCCCTCCTTCCACCCTTTGATGTCAGACACCTGGGGATTTGGATTTTTTTCACTCAGGTTCAAACAGAAAAGCAAAATACCTGATTTCTGAGAATGACAGGGACTATTTTCAAATGTAAATATCCAGAGCTAGAGTTTTTTTGGCTTCTGCTGCCATTGAGTGTTGGTCACTGGGACCTACTGGCCACGATCTGCTCTGCTGCTGGCCATGGCAATGCCCTGGGGAGAGGATACAGGCAGTGTGCTCCACGTCAGGTCTGGGCTAGCAGGAGGATCATCCTTTGAGGATATTAAAAGTGTTAATCCCCAAGTGGAGAGGGCGAGGCTGTGTTCTCCTCTGCACGCCCACTTCGCTTGTGTGGGTTGCCCTGTTAGATCTGTGTTTTGCTGAACTGGAGGCATCGTTTTGAGAGTCTCCCTGGTTTTATTAATCCTAAAAATACTGAATTAGTAATCTCTGTATATATATCTGTCCCATTTTCAGAGTTAAGGAAGACTTTGTATATTGTGCCTTACTAGTTAAGGAGCATAATTGTTAAGGCTTTCTTGAAAGGGGAGAATATTTTTCTTCCAGTGGTGACAGGAACTCTTCCAAAACAGTTATGTGCTGCCATCTGCACTAACAAAATCTAATTAAAATAAAATAAAATAATATAAATCCATCCTAATTCATCATATAACTGTGAGTTAGTCCTTGGATCATAGTGGTGCTTGAGTATAGCTGGAGATATTATCCTTTCTCTTGCTATCTTTGCTGGGCATCAAGCCCTCATAAGTCATAAGAAAAAATATTTTTAAAAGATATTCAGTGTCTGCAGAAGAGAGTATTTCAACCTCTGTTCTTGAATTATTTTGGAATTAAATATAAGGGTTTGGTGTTTAGTTTTCTTTTTTAATAAAATGCCCCAAAGTGCAGTTAGCCCAGATCCTGAGGAGCTTGTGCCAGCAAAAGTCAGTCTGGTTATTTTCAAATATTTGCATGATATCTCCCAAAGCTGAGCATGGAGTTGCCTTGTTACAGAAATCCAGAGGGTCACCTGTGTCATAGTGGTGAGTGTCAGAAGATGCTCACTCATGCCTAGTGCTGTTAGTGGCAAAATACACCAGAAACTGGATCTGCTAAAGCTCTGCCCTTCCCATTGTGAGGATGACTCATGATTTTCACCAGTCTGGTGTTGTGTGAGCTGGTTTTGGTGGGAGCAAACCAGGAGGAGACAGGTACTACCAGAATACAAGCAAAGGAGGGTACACAAGGGACAGGACAGAGGGATGTCCAGACTCTGAAAGGACAAGCTGAGAAAGAAATGTTTGGAGGAAGATTAGAGAGAGGAAGGGTTTAGAAAGTGGTGGTTTTAGCAGTGGAAACAGGTTTTAGCAAGGAAATGGGAAATGAAGAATAGCATGAGCTGCTTGGGAAGCATTGCTGCTGTTCCTGTTATTACTATAATTATTATTATTTACGAAAGGCTGGCTTGTTTTGAGACTTATAAAGAGCTTCTGTCAGGAAAGTAGAAAACAAATTATCGATGTTGACTTTTAATTGTTTTTTTTAGAGCAAAGACTGTTAGGTCTGTTTTACTAATATCTTGTAAGGAAACAGTGAGAACATTCAGTGTGGTAAATTAAGATGATTAACCACTGAAATTTGGGCCCACCCTGAGAATATTAGAAGGAAGAAAAGGATGACATTACATTAATAGAAACACTACTCAAGGGGAGTAATAATGGCTCCATTATTTATGGTTGATTTTAGAAGAGAAAGCTCATTTTTGGCCCACAGCAGTAGACACGAGTGTTGAAGAAGGAGGAAAACCTTTTAACTCAGTAGAAATTTAAGTTGTGAGCTTTGAAAGGAAGTAGAGCTGGATATTGAGAAAAAATGCAAAAAGATAAAAACGATTTCAGTTTGGTGGTTCTTTACTGGTTCTGCAGTTTGGCAGCTGTCAACATCTCAAAATATCATCTCACCCAAACTGTTGAAAGAAAGAAACCCTTTGATTTTTCCCTTGAGACTCCCAAGCTGAAAATGGACTCTTTGTAGTCTCAGCCTCATTTCAGACAGTTTTTTCTTGTTGTTGTTTTGGTTTGGGTTTTTTTTTTTTAAACATTCTTGCTGGCAGAAACAACTAATTCATAAATAGAGTCTCTGTTAATTAAATAAGTTTTAGCGTTTTAACTTGCCTTTTAAAATGAAAAATAAAGTAAATCTCTAACGTTTTCTTCTTTATTGCAGATCTTAAGGGACTAAGCATCGCATTTCTTGCACCATTAATAATGCAAATTAGTTTTTGTTTGGGCCTCACATAAATTTATAGTTAGAAGTAAATATTTAATGCCCAGATCTGGGAAATCAAATCACATATAGCAGAAATTTTACTTTATAGTTACTGAGAGTTAATGTAAGAAAGATGGGAGGCACTGTGCTTTCTGTTTATTTAACCTTTCTTGCTCTTGCTTTTCTTTCAGTAGAACTCTTTGTAACTTGTCATTAAACACTGTTCTATTCCTGCAGTATCTGTTTTTACTATCGTTACAGTAGCCACAGCATTCAGCATTTAATACCATTTTAAAGTGAAGGTTAAACATATATAACGTACTTAGGGCTTATAAGGATTGTGTTTTTCATCCTGATTATTGGCAGGAAAACCAGGTGATTATTTCTAATAATACCCAACGATTTGTTGACTTTGCAGCAGTTTTTCCTAGATTGCTTTAATGCAGCAATAGTCAGATAGCCAAATAAGATTAAACTTCACTCAAGGCCTCTCTATTGTGCATAGTAATGCCCTGTGAGGGTAAAATAATTCAACTTGTTTACTTGTTAGAGCAGGGCTTGGCTGTGGTAAGCGTAGGTATCCTATAGGAAGCTTCTCTGCCTTATGCAGGTTATTCCTGAAAATATTGTCCCACTATCCACCTGAAATGTCTGTAGGAATGATGCTGTTGCAGACAAATTACAGATGTTTCTCTGTGGCATCTGTGTTTGCAGCCGTGGCTCTGTTTGTGTGTCTGTGGTGGGTAACAAGAAAAGAGTAAGTGTCCTGTTATTTTGTGTGTGAAATCTGATAGTGAAAAAGACACCAGAGAGAATTCTTTAGTGATAAAAATTTAAATAGAGCCATTTATCAATATGACAGAGATTTGACCTGAAAGTTAAAGTGTTTGCAAGTTAAGTGGGGTTGTGTAAAGAAAGTTGAGGCTGCGCTACAGATAGACCACAGGTTTTGTAAGTTATTAAATCAAAATAAAAGGTATTGACAAAACAATAAATTGCCTCTATCGCCCCATCTAATAGCTTCTGAGAGCACTAAATACATTCTCCACACTAAAGACGTGTGTGAAGCTTTCCCCTTTCACATACTTTTGTCCTTCTCAAAAAAAAAACCCCAACCCACTTATGCAGTGGTTGGTTTCATAACGGACTTGGCATGGAATTCAGAGAGCCTGTGAATGCTCCTCCAGAGAACTCGCTCGGAGCAGCATCGTGGGGAGCAGGAGCAGTGGCATTGCTCTGCTTTCACCAGGGTTACTGAGCTTTGCAGGTGGGGTCTGGATCACTCTCTTGAGGATTTAAAAAAAATAAAAATAATTCTGGCACTGATGTCTTTGCTGGGAGGAGGGAGAGCTCAGCGTGGTGCTCTTGGTTCTCCTCAGGAGTCCTCAGGGCTGTTTCCATGCTGGAAATCTATAGGATATGGAGCATCTGGCAGTCCCTTTGGACAGTGGTGCTCTGGGGAGTGAGGAGCCATGTGGCAGCTAATGCTACCTGCTTAATGATGCCACATAAACCTTTCTCTGTGACCATCATCTTCCTCGGAGGGTTTGCTCATGGAGGGGGAAGGGAAACAGCTGTGGGACCCACTGGGACTGGGAGGCTGGGGGGAGTGGATGAGGAGTAGCTCTTTGCCCCCAGATTCATTAGCTGGGACCTGCTTTATCCTCTGACTCCACGGGGTTGGAGGGGCATACCCCCTACCTACGGCTTCCCCACAGAGGAGAGAATGAGGCTGGCTCTCTTTGGCTTGAAAACTACACAGATTTGAGACTATTTCCCCTCCTGCAGATTTTGCCATGGAGAGGAGCATAGAAGACATTACTATTTATAGTGCACAGTACGTGTACACAGCGTGACATCCACTGGCTTTTCAAGCAAGAAACCTACCAGTTTGGTTGGGGGAGGATTTCCATCTTGTTGATCCCCAGATGCCCTGTCCCCTCTCCTGGGGAGGTGGCAATCACACAGGGGCAGCACCCATCTGCCCTTGTCTGTAGGTTTCTTTTGCTTCTTTTTAGTTGAAGCTACTTGCCCCCCCTGCCATGGAGCTGCTCACGAGGCTCAAAGTCAAAGCAAGTTTTCAGCGTAAATAACGTGAGTTTTATGGGGAGGGAGGGACCCAAAGCAATGAAGGTACAAGGGGGTTGTGGAGCATCTGCAGGGTCTGTTTTGGGGATGGATTGCTTGTGAGGAAGTGAAGATGGAAAAGTTTGCTGGTTTAATGAAGGGTTTTGGGGAGTTTCAAGGGGATGAAGGCCAGCAGTGGGACTCGGGTTTCCCTGCTGCCCTCTCCCTGGGTCGCACAGCGTCTCTTTATCTTCGTGTATGGGTTTGGGAAACCAGAACATCTTCATCTAAGCTTGATCCCTGATATGGAAAAGATAGCTGATAATGGCAATAAAAATAACAGTAAGCAGTTGGAAAGGCCCAGCTCAAATCATGCTCTGTCAACAGCTTTGCAATCTGTATAAATACGAGTGGAAAGACAAACAGCTCTGATTTTCCTTTAAGACTGTGAGTAGCCATTGTCGTAGATTTAAATTAGGATGTTTTACTTGTACTGTATGTAAATTCCTTCTTGGCAAATAACCCATGTCCACTAATGTATGTGTATTTTGGGTCTGTATAGTTTTGGTCTCCGTGAAATACAATGAAATTTGATAGCACACAGAAATACTTGCATGGAATGTCAAATCTTTTTTTTTTTTTTTTTTTCTTTCTGTGTATGCGCTTCTCACATATCCATAAAAGAGTTTACACATTTCTAATTACTCATTCAAAAAGAGACTTTACAGCACTTTTAAAAGAGAGCCAATTTTTTCCCTACTGTGTTCTGTTTTTACAGCTTGTGGAAAGCTTATTTAACGAAAGTTTAAGTAATCAGCGAAAGTCATTTCTGAGAAAAGACTGACAGATATGAAGCCTCTTTTCACACTTCATAAGAGGTGGAGATAGTAGCCATAAAATTTGCAGCTGAATAGTACTCTGTTTAGCTTAAGTTATAGAATTATTAGTGTTTCAGGCATGTGATAGATTTTAGGGCAGTTAAGTATTTTAAATGCCTGTATATGCTTTGTGTAGCTGAGATGCAAGTGTGCAATGCTAATAGCAACCTGTCCCTCTAAACCTAGCACCCTGCATGCTCCCACAGGGCTGATGTTGTGCTAAAAATGTGTGTTTGCAGCTGACTTAGCTTCATGGGATATTAATAAAAATACTAGCAATATGTTCCCCTCACAGAGACTCACCTCTGTCTATGAAGATATAAATGCCCGGGCTATGGAAATGAGCAGACTGGGTATGTTGCTATGAAAAGAGTCAGTAGGGAGGTCAGCACCATCAGTGTCTTCATCCCACCTCCTGCAGAGCAGGGACATGCAAGTTCTATTGTATGAGAGACCTGGCTATAGAGCAGTTGAAAATAAGTGACTTCTTCTGCAGGTCATGACCAATTATGTGTTAAAATGAGTGGAGTAAGAGGAAGAACCTGCCTGAATTAGGAGATGGAGAAATGAGAAACCTCCGTTGCAGCTCATAGAAACGGACATGCCTTTTGGAGACAGTAATAATCATTTGAGTGTGAATATTTCTCCCTGTGATGAGATGCCCAGATGTTATGGCAATGGGTAGCACCTACCAATGCTTATGATGACATAAAAATAAGCAAACAAAAGCAATTACTAAAGGCATTTAAATGTTATGCTTTTTGTACCATCCTCTTGACCCTTTTTCTTTTTTTTTTCTTTTTTNTTTTTTTTTTTTTTTTTTTTTTTTTTTTTTTTTTGTAGTGCTTTAAGTGTAATTGCTTATCCAGGAACAAAGAACAGCAATGCTTTCCTACTTCTTGACAACAACATAAACTGGGTGAGCTAGAGTCTAGTCCCACTGCGACTACTTTGAGGTTTGCCATAGGTTTCAGTAGAACAAGAACCAAATCAAGCAGTCGTCCTTCCTCCTTATTGTGAAATAATACACCATTCAACTTACACCAGCCTGTGGTTTAAATACAGGTAGTGTAATGTTTATATATATATTTTTTTATTCACTTACATGTGAGCCTAGCACAGCCAGCCTCAAAAAGCTTAGTCTTGCACCAGATTAAAGTGTTGCCTTTGTATCATCTACTGGTAGTTCCTAAATTGTGAGGGCACTTGGTTACTGCCCACAAGCTGTTTTTTGTGCTGATGGTGTTGATCATTAAGAGGTCCAGTCTTACATCGAGCAGAGATTTAGTGTCAGGGAAATAACTCTGAGGTGCTTTTAGGTGTCTGACAGTTGTGAAAACGTGCTGTGTGAGAGCTGGTGGTCATGGGACTGTTAGCTGCTTGCTGCTGTGCTAGCAAGCACTTCAAATACAGAGTAAATGTGCCCGTGTATTTATGCCAGGTAGGAAAACTACCTATTGCATCAGTTTCTGGGTGGCAAATGCTAAGATTTCAGGTAGAACTCTCAGTTATGGGAGAAGCACCTCGATTTGTCAGGCCCTACAGGTTTCCAGCCTCAGTTGTTAATACCAACTCCAGAATCCTATTCAGTCGACTCGGAGAACTGTACTCGGGAGGCGTTCAGTGATCCTGCATTCAAACGGTTAATTTGCACTATGTTCTGTTAAAGAAAAGGAAAACTGTCACCCTGTCATTTTAGAGTCTGACACTAAGCTTGTCAAAAGAGACAGCTGTTAAACTGAATTACTGTTGACATGCAGAGAAACGGCCCTTGCCAGATGTAAAGGACATCTGCGGCAATGAAGTGGTACAGGGTGGCTTTTAAAATGTGGTCATACTGGTATTTGAATAGAGCGTCTATGGCATTAAAACGTGGCCTTGACTCAGCCGGTTTCAGGCGGAGAACCAGAGCCAATGGGAAGCACAAAGAAGTGCTGATCTGTTGCTGTATCCCTAGCTCATGCATGAAAGTGAAAACAGCGCGGTGTCAAAGCTGTTCGGCTCTCATCTTGCCCCCGGGAGGATGTGGGTTTAAAACACTGCAGGAAATATTTCATGTTTCTGGGCCCTTGAATGAGGGGGAATGAAGAGAAAGAAATCATCTTGTCTTCAGCGAGCAACTGCTTGGACAACACTTGGGTGTTCACCTGAATCGGGGTGTCCGCTGGGGGTGGGTGCTGGGGAGGCTGCCCTGTGGTGAGGGGAGTGAACAAACCCACTGCACGGATAGGCCTGGGGAATTTTGTTTGTGTGTTTCAAGGTGATTTTCATCAAAATGTCCAGAATTCCTTTTGTCAGAGCACGTAGATATTATAAATACTTGATAATTTGGCGATGGAACCCACAGTAGGGAGTTCTGCACATTATAGGAGTGTGCCAGTCTTTGATATGTGTGTTTTTTATGGTAGAAATAAAGCTGGTTTGGGGGGAGAAAAAAAAAAAAGTTATCAGTTAAGCAATTTTGCTAAATGTATGAAAAATGAAATGTTATGAGCTGAAGCATGTATTCATTACGAAGCGAAATTGATGTTTGAAGCTAAAAATTAAAAAAAAAAAAAAAAAAGAAAACTCAGGCCAAACATCATTTTGAATATGTTAGCAGATCATATCTTGATGATTTATTTGTATGTTTTAGTGGTGGCAGAAACTGAAGAGTTTGCCATCTGTGGGGAAGAAGGCAAATGATATTTCTAAATCATGTAGAGTAAGCTGCTCCTTCCTGCAGGAAAGCAACAACAACAGTTTGCTCTAGGCAGCAAAAAAGCTGGAAGAGGCGGGTGTGAGAGGTGTTTTCTTTGTAAGGGGAAGGTTTGATCTCTGAGCACCTGGGTTTTTTTGTGGCAAGGCTGATGTCAGATGAGGAGGATTCGTTCCCCTCCACTTCCTTCGAAGGGTGGTGGAAAGTCCAGGGCTCCTTTAGTGGCTTGAGATGATTTGAGCTTGGGTCCTGAATTGCTCTGAGAGCATTTAGCTCCCCAAATGGGATTGCTACCACTGCCCACCACTGCAGCACCAGGGGGTTGGAGGTGGTCCATGCCTGTGGTCCAGCTGGATGGCCTCCAGATTGCTGGAGAGATAGGTGGCAGAGTGTGATCTGTGGAGGGGACCCCACTGGAGGGCTGCTGGGCAGTGCTGCTGCCAGATCTGACCAAAGAGCCTCCTGCACGTGTAACCAGCTGCACTCCCCCTGGTCCGTGTGGCCGTGGTTAGATGGGCACAGCAGGAGGTGGCTTGACAAGTGCAAATAGCTGTGATCCAGCACAGCCCATCCTGAAACCACGTTTAGCAGCAGCTGCCAGAGGTCTGCTGTGCATGAGGAGGCAGTGAGTACTGTCAGCCACTGCTGAGCCACGGTGGCACGGGCAGCAAGCAGAGAGGAGCAGTGGTGTTTGTGGGATCTCCAGGAGTTGATGACTCGTGGTTTGTCCCACTCTCTGCTGGGAGGCTTTTGAGAGAAGCCATTGGGATGACCGTGCTCTCCTGGGGTCAGAGCACATGGGTGTGTTTTGGGGTTGGGACAGTTGGTTCCTCATTAATAACTTTTATATGGGGACAAGGTAGCTGCTTGACAGTGGCTCATTTGTCACCTTGTGGGGTTTGCTAAGATCTCTGTGACAAATACAGGAAAGGAAATGTAAAGAAAAATGTTAATTTGAAAAAAGCTTTGAATACATTTTATCTGTGGATGACAAGAGAGCAGGTGACTGCCTTAGCAGGACCACCTCCATCTCATCTGTGTGCTCCAGGGACCACTGGAAACCACTGAAGCTTCCAGCCTGCTGGGGTAAGGGCAAGTCAGACCTAGGTGGAAATTGCTTTTACTGTGCTTGCCGTGGTCTGTGCTGACACAGCAACATCAGTGCCTGCAGAGGCAGTGCTGGTTCAAAACCATCCCTGTGGCTGTGCTGGGATGAGCCTCGAGTGGTCACCTTCACCCTGCTGATCTTACAGGAGTTATTTGGGCTGAACAACTGCAGGAGGGTGTTTGCTGCACTAGGAAAGGCTGAAGTCTCAATAGCCACTCTTGACAGGCAGTACTGGAGGTTTTATCCAGTGCAGACTCACCTATTTACATAAGTTTAACTATCCTGTAATTATTAACTTTTTACAAGCAAGCACAAGGTGGAACATTAAAATAAACAAGAACAAGCTTATTATTAGAGGGCAGGTTTTTTCTGTGATGGCTCTTAGAATATCATCATTAGTTTATTAAAGCTCACCGTGAAAAATCTTTCTCCTAATCTAAACTCTTTCATGCAGCTTCCAATTTTGATTGACACCAAAACAAAATAACTAACCTATAAATTATAGTGTATGATTTAAACGATGTATAAATATGTTATTTGTAAGTCATTGCAGGGATCATCTCTGTGCAACATATGCAATTTTTAAGAAAATAAAAAATATTTTACTGAGATAATAATAAGGCAGAATGCAGCAATTTTTGTGAATATTCTCACCATATGCTTATATTAATTGTAATAATCAAACAAACCTGGGAAAATAATTTTTCAAAAGCCCTATATCAACAGAACTTCTTCATGTAATCAGTTCCAGGTCAAAATTAAAATCTTGGTATTCATCCCCCAAATGCACCCCAACTTTGTGACTTGTCAAACAAGCAAATTTCAATTTCAAATTGTGACATTGATGTCACCACAAAATTCGGGTTTGGAAAGATGCTTCTACTCACTTTTCTGCTGGTGTTGGAAAGGCATCTTTTTTTTCCTCTCTCTCTCATTTTGTTCCAGCCAAGAAATTCAACTTTCTGAGTGTTGCATGCTGACTGGGAGATGCTCTTTGCCTGCTGTGTACTGACACAGCAAGCAGAGCTGAACTACCCCAGCTGAACATCTACCCCAAGCTTTAATTTCCCATTTCAGTATCACAGACAGCATGGGAACTATGTCATTGAAGAGAGAAAATAATGCACAATGGCTTGTTATAATCCATTCGTTTGTCTGGGAAGCCAGTGATCTCCAGGGAGGGAATGACTTCTTGCTATATTTTAAACACCATGTTTCAACCCAGGGTTTCTCATTCAGCTTTAGCCCAATAACTGGTCATTATTGCAGGGAGGATCCCGTGCAAATGGAAGTTACTTTGTCCAAGACCATCGTGGACTCAGAGTTTCCTTGGTGAGGCCACCTCATAGCACTAGTACTTGGTGAGTACTAATAATGTGGTTTAATTTGCACAAGTCCTGGAGTGGAAGATGTGGCTCTTGCCCCTAGAGGTTTGCAGTATGAAATGAGTTAATAGCACATTTCTGCTTAGATCTGAGTGCACATTATCAACGCCTAATTTATTCCTTGAATTTAGCTTTTCTCCCTGCTTAGATTGTGATTTTCTATGAATATTTTCCTACATAAAGGTATCCCTTTTTATTTTTTTCCCCCCTCTCTCTTTCTCTGGGGTATGAATGAAGGAAAAATATGTTTGTAAACTGAGGTGGTTGTTACCTTTCCGTGCTGGATGCTCGTGGCATGTTTCTGGCAAACATTTGGAGTTCAGTTTCCAAGGTTGTGGCCAGCAAAGGGCATGTCTCATAAAAGTATTTTAAAATAAATTTAATGGATACAACCATCTTCTCCTAACAGTAGAAACCATAGGTATTCTACTCTTCCTGTTTTATTTTCTTCTTAAAACTGCTGTTTATTGCACTGAACCGAGTAACCATGCACTGAATAGAATTTTTCTCTAAATTAAATGGAAAAACTATTTTTTTCATATATTTCTCATGTAATTAACTGTCATCTTGTTATAGGTTATTTGATTTCTGGCAGAGGAGCAGAGGGTTGGTTTTTTTCTTTTTCTGTGTGGATTTTTCAGATCTGATAGCAGCAGTAGGTACAGGTAAAGGTGAGGAAAGCAGAGTGTAGGTATTGGCAGTGTTCACAGAGTAGATGATTTACAGATATGGGAGTCCCCTGGGGCTGACTTGCAACCAGGTGACCAACACATTTTGCCTTTTATTTATTTATCTGGCTACTTAGTAGTTCTCACTGTTTCTTTTATACGAATTAATTTATGCTGTAAAGCACTCCTTGCAATAATCAATGACTCATTACACTGAAAACCCGCAGGAAAGATAAATTAATTGGAAAACGTGCAAGAGGACTGTTCAACTTTTGTCTTTCTAGTGACCCAGATATTTCGTGCTTTCTTCATGCCGAGTTCTCATGAGCCACTGGAGAAGTTTTACCTTGAGCCACGGGGAGTTCAGATGGCTTAGAGTGTGGTGATATTTCCCAGACATGCCAAATCCAGTTCATTTATCATCAATATCCACGGGAAATAATAATCTGTTTATACATCACATTTCTCTGAGCTCTGCGAGGTTCTTGTTATGAATTCCTTCCAGCTGCTTTTCTCATTCCCACAGAAGAATTGCATGTGAAGGGTTACCTCTTACCCATCAGTTACTCTAACAATTATTGACTGGTAACCACTGGTAATTCCAACTCCCTGGCAATCTTCGATAAGGATTTTGTGCAGTTAATATGCTCTAAAATGTCTCTTCACCCATAAAGGTCTTGAACTTCAGGCTGGGTAGCTGACACAGCCACCTTTTCTGGAGCCTTGACTAGAGAGAGGTTAATAATATGGAATGTGAAGCTTTTACAGCTCTAGAAATGCTGTGTAAAACTGAGAGTCAGGCTGGAACTCCTACAGTCAAGGTTGCTTGCTTTTTTTCTGCCCAAGAAAGCAAGTTAAGTAATGTTGTAAATTAAAGCAACTAAAAGAAGGGGAAAAAAAAAATAGAAAAAAAATATTTATGGCTAAGCTCCTTTCCTTTATGTTCTTTGCACTGCTGGGTTTGCAGGACACCAGCTTTCAGATCTGGTTTGTTCCTCCCCTCAATCACTCTTCACCTCTATTAATGTCACTGTATCTGTTGTAGATTTATGTTTCCTTTAAGATCCATACGTACCTGCAATCAGGCAGACTTGCACCACAGCAGAGCAGGTGAGCTGTCCCACCCTGGGAAGGCTCAAGCCACACTCATCAATGATAATTAGTTAATTTTTCAAATAATCTGGGAAAAGAGGAAGAACAAAAAAAGAGAGGAATCAATTCTCTATTCAGTTTTAAGGCAGCAGAAATTTATTTAGCTCAACATGCTACTTAATATATTCAAAGAGATGTGAAGTGTAATAATACAGAGGATGCATTCTGTGGAGGGCAGGTGACCAAAAGAAATCTGGATGAACACATGACACTGCTTCTATATTTGGTTGCCAGCTAATAAATTGCATTAAAATGGTGGCACTGCATGAAAGCTTTGTGGAAGAACTTTGTTCTCAACAGCAAGCAGTTGTTGAGTGCTGTAGGGATGTTATACTGTGCTGTTGCTGTAAGGGTAAGCTAGGAAAATAAAAAGATCTCAGCCCCAGATGGATGAAACCTGAGATATAAATTCCCATCTTAACCCCTAACTGTGGGGCTGTTAGGGAGAAAACAAAATAAATGGTATTAGGACTGTACTTGAATGTATTTGTTCTGTGAATCAAGGGCTGGGTATTTTCCTTGCTCCTGTGTAATTTTATTGGAGTAAAATTATAGAAAGCTTTTGCCTTAATGTTTTGGCCCAATCTTTTCAGTGCTTCAGGGGACTGATATAGGTCACCTGGATGGCTTTCAGTCTAGTTTCTCCCTCAGCAGCCTTTGCAATTCAGCAGCACTGATGGATTATAGCACTTTGGAAATCAGGCCCTAAATTCTCATGTCTGCAAAACATAAAAGAGGTTGAATTGTGTCTATTTTGCCCTCAACCTACACTATATTCCTTGAAGACAATAGCAAAAGAATCATATAAAATTGTCTCTTTATTTGGAGGTACTTTAATATCGGAGGAGGTTTGCTTCCAGCTAAGAAAACATTTGTTACAGAACTAAAAATGTTTGATATGCTGTTGTATTGGATAAACTTTGTTAGTGCACGGTGGCACAGTGCTGATAATTTAAGAACTCACAGGATGTTCAGCAGTAAAAGATCCCCAGTGGGTGCTAAGCTCAGTGGGAAAATGCAGGGTGTAAATCTGCAGCAAGAGGAGTGGAACATGAAGAGAGCTGTTCTGCACTCAAGTTTTGGGAACCCCAACCACTACTGAAGGATGTTAGAGAGAAACAAAAGTGATGAGATGGTATCTTGAGGCATACATGTTAATTTCAAAGGATTTTCATGTTAAATGTAGTGTTGAGCAAGAACCCACCTGGAAATCCTCAACTCACTGGAGACTTCTTCTGTTGTTTGGCATAGCAGGAGATAATCTGGTCTAGTGGAGGGATCAGCCTCTAACTGCTGTATAGTCCCAAAGTAGATTGTGCAGCACACTGCTGAGCATCACAGTCAGGAGAAGTGGCCACTGGAGGTGTTGAGAAAGATGGAGAAAGGTCCAGGCAAGGAAGCATGGCCACAGTTAATGGATAAACTGTTTTCATGCGACGGGCTGAAGAACGACAACTTGTAAAGAAGAACTAATCCTTAAGGTGAAGGGTTGTCACATCTGGAGGTCACATCTGGAGCCAGCCAGGCCTGGGTGACTTCAGAAATAATTGTGAGGTGGAACCTGGGTAGAACAAAACCACCAGAGGAAGGCAGCAGAGAAATTCAACAGTGAAGTCGAGATAAAACGCAGTGCCACGAAGGGGGAGGACGTGTGGGCACCTGTTGTGACAGCTGTGGCTAAGCATACAATGACCAGATCAGGGTGAATAATGAGAGAATCTGCTCATTTAAGAGTGTATATACAAACCCAGCAGGGACATGAAACTGTTTTGCTTTGTTTTACTGATAATGTATTATTGGAGTCATGTCTCTGACTGTGTCCTAGAGTGGGTTCAAAACAATTACTTATATAACACAGGATGCATTTAAGTCAGGGAGGACTGGGAAGGGAGAAATGTGTGTATCTCAATTTCTGGTTAAGAAGCAAAATGAAATTATGTTTTTCTCAATAGATTTATTGATTTCCATTTTTCTGACCTGGGGATATCTGTCTCAAGGGCTGGATGCCCCTTACAAAATTTGAACTGCACAGTCATCTTTGAATTGGATTAAACCCAGCACACAGCTCTTGCCAGCTGCTGGTTCATACCCCAACATGAGCTGCAAGATTCCAACAGGTAAGCTTCTTAAAAAGAAGCTCAGTCAGTGCCCCTGGGTGGCTCCAGCCTGGTCCATGGTGACTGGGGCTCACTGCAGCCAGGCAGTCCCTGTCACAGCCCCTGATGCGCCCACTTCTTGCAATGCTCTGCTTTAGGAGCAGACAGGAATCTTCTGAATCAGCTTTGGGGATAAAGAGGCTGATTTTGAAGTGGTGAAAGCACAGCTGTAGCAAAATTTCATCTGTATATGAAAGAAAATGACGTTTGCTGCTCGTTTACAGAACGGAGTAATTTGCAGGACAACATGAGGGAAAACAAAAGGAAAACTAAAACTCAACAGAAATAGCACAGTCTAGTGCAACTACCCACAGTGCAAACCTGACCCACAGGTAATGGCATTCTGGGTGAGACTAACTACTGATGCTTTAAACAAAAACCACACTGAGAAACTTTGAATACAAAGACAAGAGCTGTGGAATGTAAATACCTGGTGGGTGCAGCAAATCAGCACAAAATGTATTTAGAGGAAGCTGGAACTTGGTCCTGACTGGAGTGCACTGTGCTTCAGATCATCATCTACAAGGAATAAATTACAGCTGGGTCTGTCAACTAATTTGGTGGAGGTATGAATCCTTTATCTGTTATCAACACAGGGAAGCATGAAGCACCTATAAACCATTCATCTCACTTTAGCTTCTTGTTTCAATTTAATTAGAGTCGCTCTGATTTGATTGGAAAAAAAATGGAGGTACCTTTGAATATAGAGGTGTCAGGTGGAGTATCTTGGGTAGCGCTCAGTGCTGGGAGATTCTCAGGGCAATGGGTCAAGTAGTTCAGGGTTTTTTTTCCAAAATGAGCCAGCCATAAAAACTGCTTGCAGGGTGAGACCCTTGACTCACAAGTAAATAGGAAATTTGCTCATGGCATCAGCACCTCACCAATGTGAATGAAGCTTGCAACAGTGTGAATTAGCTCATTTCTCTCCTATGCCCGCAGCAGTTTTCCCCTCTTTCATCACTTTCTCTGTTCCTTTATTGTTATACATATATACAAGTAGCATATTTAATAGGGAAACTTCATTTCTTCACCTTTTATCCTTATCCTAACTTCTGCTGCTGCTGTCAGTGTTAAAATATTTCATTAACTGCAATAGGAACAGTGTCAGATCTATGCCTTTTTATTATTTTTTTTTCAAATCCCTCACAAAATTGTTTACCCTTTCTTCCCATAATTTCCATGGGGATTATAGATAAAGCTGTAACACCTATACATAGTTATGGCACATTTTATACCACACATGTGGCAAAAATAGTTGCAACTGCAAGGATAGAAAGCCCCAGTGGGTCACATGCATTTAATTTCATTTTATTTGGACTTTAAATCAGAGGCATTTGCTTCCTGGTGTGGGTTTTGGTGTTTCGTGGGGTTTTTTTCCTGTTTGGTTGGGTTTTTTTTTAATAATAGAATTCTTTAAAATGCTTTTATAAAATGAAAAGTCATTGCTAAGGCTCAGAGTCCTACACACAAGGCTTGAAAAATGCAGCTTCACTAAAAACCATGCATTAAATGTGATATACTTCGGTGCAATGCTTATTACAGATAAATATTGTTCTCTGGGTAGTGCCTCAAAATTGTAATTAATTTCAGATCCGCCCTATTTTTGTCCACGTATGCAGATTTCAAATCTGTGCCTTCGCCGATTTTGACACTGTGCAATGATGGATCTGAGCTTTCAGATGTCTGGCTCTTAGAGTTGTGAAATGATAAAACAAACAAACCCAACCGTTTCAGCCTTGTCAATCTCCTTCTCAGTGGACAGATGCCCTGGTGCTGGAAAAGCATCATCCCTGTGCAAAACCTCTTGGCAGTGTCAAGGAAAAAACCCAAAACCAAACCAAAACAAAAAAAACCCAAACCCCAACCCTGAGATCTTCTAGATGCAAAAGCAACATTGGCTTCTCACCTCAGAAGAAATCACATTTCTAGCCACACCAAAGTAACCTCTGTGTGCACTGTGCTCATTTGTGCCCAAATTGGTGGTTTCTGGGCTTTCAGATAATCAATCTGATCTGCTTCTGGAGCAACTGACCTCTGGACAGTGATGGATTAATGGGTGAAGGTCCAGGTTTGTGCATTGAAGTGTCTGGAATGAGCTGGGCTTGTTGTTAGACTTTGTGGATTGCTTCATTAATTAATGAAATGGTATCATTAATTATGGGTTTAAATATTTTATTGGATGCTTATCCAGTGGGAATTGACTAAACCCTTCTAAGAAAATGGGAGGTTTGAGGTTTATGTTGGCAGGCTAACAAGGACCAGCCCTGTCCCACCAGCATTTGGCCATGACTCTGTACCCTTGAGGGGTTCTGCTGGAGGTCCTGGCACAGACCAAAGCAGGTCAGAGAGATGAGGCTTTGGGCTGCTCTCCTGCCCACATAATCCAGATTCTGAGCACCTGAGGATGTGGAATCTTTCTGGGGCAGAGCTCCCACACAACCCGTGGTGCACAAAACCAGCCTGAAAACAGGCAGAACCCCCAAGGAAAACTGTCTATGGCTGAGAAAGAGAGTGAATTGTGGTAGGAGAGGAGGTTTTCTTTGCGGCTAATGATTTGTTTTTAATGTCACACATGGTATCATGAGAAGTTGCAGCACTCGGGTGTTTTTAATGAATTTGTATTGCTTGCATATGAGGAGGAATATTTCCACCGCAGCAAACACCATCAACAGTTTCCACGCTGGGCTACGTTATAGTGCCACCAGAATTGGTTCTTCTGATGGTTCATTTCTTTTATGCTGAGAATTCAGGACCAATTCAGCTTGGTTTTATGCATCATTAGAGATTGACAATTACTTTGCTATAGTTTCTTTCGGGAAGCCTATCTCTCATGGTTAATGCTATGGGAGCCCCGTTGTGTAGAGGCTGGTATTAGCCACCTTATAGCAATAAAGTGTTTGAGAAGGATTTAGAATTATGAGTGGCTAAATTCTCAGTGCAGAGCCTGTAATGCTGTTATCCCTTGCTGAGCTTGGGTTGAAACTTTTTTTTTCCCTTCTCCTCAAATTAGAGGGGGAAAAAAAAAGTTGTTTCTTCAGGAGGCTTTTAAATCGTTCACATGTCTTCTTTTTTTTTTTTTTTTTGTTGAACTGCTGCAGTCAGAAATGAGGAATTGTGAGAAATTCCATTTGGGTTTCATGATGCTTAAAATGCGTGAGATTGTATCAGCATGGAATGAAAAGGCAGCCTCCTCATTTTTTACCTCTCTTTTAAAAAGTGTAATCGTTATTTGGGACTTTCTTTTGATGTTGAGATTCGACATGTGGTGCTAAGTCAGTTCATTTCACCAGCTTTGCCTTTGGACAATAAGCAGTGGGTTTGTATATGTTCTAATCCACATCATTCACATTTTAGATAAACACACTATTGCACGGAAATAAACATGATATGCGGCGAAGAATAGGGGCCCGATCGAAAGGCCATTAAAATCAATGAAAAGATTTCAAATTAACTTTTATAGCCTTTAGATCAGGCTCTAAATGGGCAAATTACAGTTATGGAGTTCCCCATTTACATACCTGTGTGCTGCGTCTAATATATTTTATGGAATTGAAATTACTTGGTACTCTTTTTCATGCTTTTTTTTTTTTTTAAGGATAAGAATTTGCCAAGGGCATCAACAGTAGTTTTCCCAGGCTTCCGTGCAAGGATTATGCAGTCAATCCACAAATGACTCGAATCTTTGAAAAAAAAAAATTAAAAAATAAAAATGGCCATGGTTATCAGAGAGGCTTTGATGACAGCAAGGACAGGTAGCACTATCTTTCCATCAGAGATGCTCATTCCCTCTCATTAACATCCCCAGGACACCAGCACCAGCCACTGGTCCCATGGGGACCCGCTCCCAACTTTTAAGGGAGAGCTCACAAAACCTCACCCTGGTGTTCACTCGGGTAGATCCAATCAGCTTTGTCTTGTGAGGGTGGAAGAAAGGCGAGGGCAGGGCAGCGTTAGGGGAGGGATCCAAAGGTTGCAGGGAATTTTTGAATCCATTGTTAGAACTCAGTAATCTTCCTTCTTTTACAGGGGTTCTTCGAGCCTGCTGAGGAAGCTCAGGTGCTGATCTCCAAGTCTGTGATGTCTGCTGCTGTAAGTGTGGAAAAAGAGATGATGCTTCAAAAGAGGTGATGGGGTGCCCAGGGAGGTGGCTGAGTCCCCATCCCTGGAGGTGTTTAAAAACTGAATAGCTGTGGTGCTGGGGGACATGGTTTAGGGACCCTGACAGTGCAGGGTTAATGGTTGGACTTGATGATCTTAAAGGTCTCTTCCAGCCAAATCATTCTGTGATTCTACCTGGTTTGTTGTTTTGTTGTTTTGTTTTTTTTTTTTCTCCGTGCCCAGTAATGAAAAACGCTTTTGGCGCAACACTGGAAATAAGCCATCAAAATATCTGATTAAACCTCTTAGGGAACTGTCACTAATCACCTTCTCTGCTCTTGATGGAATGTATTTATGCATTATAAATATACTCACTATGTGTGTGTGTGTGTGTGTGTGTGTGTGTGTGTGTGTGTGTGCTCCATAAATCACATTCAGCACTTGTATGTGATGTATAAGCATATTCTATAGAACACACACAAATACAGATGCCAAACTCCCACAGAGTTCATCACTGGAAAATGTTTGAAGGATCTGATCCTTAATATTTAATGAGCAAGATGCTATTTCCTTCCTCAGCTTTTATCTCTGGTTTGGCATAGTCATTAAATTTGTTGTTTCCTTGCAAGATTATATAATTTATGACCTAATTTTAGACTTTTGTGTAAGTGTGCTAAAATACTCGTGGCGTAGCCGGATTTCTTGGTATGGATTAGACACCAGCTAGAACATGACTGCTCAGCTCTCAGCTTCCCATCAGGAAGGAGTTACAAGCATTAAAAGAAACCAGCCCAATGATACTCGGATAGCATTATAGGATTAGACTGTGTTTTGGTTGTGTTTTGTTTTTTTTTTTTCCTGTGAAATTACGACTTAGCAGCGTTTCCAATGCTGGCAGGAATCCCCAGGTAGCACAATAATCACCCAGTGACTCCTACGACTTGAAATATTGGTGTGTAGCAGCTCCTGGTTTTCAGGGGGCTCTGGGATGAAGTCAGGCAGCCTTCAGCACAGGGAGGGATGTGCAGAGCTGGGGAAAGCAGGTGAAGAATGACACTCGGTGCTTTAAAGTGACTCTCTGCCCCTCACCCTCTGCAGGAGACTTTTTTTCTGATGCAGCCTGGCTGGGGTGGGGGATTTTTTGCTGCATAAGGTGTTGCCAGAGAACTGAATTAATTACATTACAACAGCAGCCACTTCTTTTTTCTTTTCTTTTTTTTTTTTTTTGTATGTTGGTGCCTTCTGTACATCCAGGGCAAGTCATTGGTGTCATAAATAGAGCCCTGAGTTTCAGGTGTCTTGTCAATTTAAACTGTATTGTTTGGACCAGTCTTTGATCAGGTTTAATTCACTGGCTAGTGCATTAATGTGTTTTGAGAGCACTTTGTTCTGGTGTTGAAGAGGAAAGCAGCTCGTGGTCAGGGACAAGGTCAGGTGTTTGCTGTGTGGCCACAGCACCATTATGAGGTTTTTTTTCCCCTCTTTTTCTACCTTACCCCTAGGTGTCTAACACAGATGCCAACTGTGGGGTGGCTGCATCCTCAGATCAGCTCCCAGATGATAGGGACCAGGTACCTGCAGCTCACAGCACCCTTTGAATGTGGCAGTGTATGAGCTGAGGGGAGTGCCTACCTGAAAGAAAAATAATCCTCATGAAAAGGTGACATTTGTTCTTGGAATAAGAACAATTGGAGAGTGTATCTGCTTGGCTTTAATGGAGCAGTTCCAGGAAAGCAGCAGCGACCGAAGTGTTTTCAGGATCACATAATTCAAGAGTAAAATCATAATTCCAGTTACCATTTCAACGATTTCTGGCCTTGGGAAACCTATGCTAATATTTATTATTGTATGATTGACCTGTGATTTCTTCATCATTTACATTAGCAGCTACAATATTCATAGTAACATCCTTTAAATCACATAAGCAGATGTCAACAGTGCATGATGAAGTCACATCCTGCAGATATTATATTTACTTAGTCCTTGGTTGTTCTTTATTTTTTCTTTCCATGGTAAAATAACATTGTGAGATGCATAATCTCACCTCTACGAGGCCTCTAGGGGCATATATAATCACAGAATGCATTTTCTATAATCTCACCAAATGAGTCAATTCGATCAGAGCTACAAACAGTTATACAAAGTCAGTATTTCACTTCCATCAGTGCCTGACATCATCTTCCACACAGTGCAAGAAAATATTTACTTAGCTCTATGACATGAGTTGCCACAAAGCCTTTGGAACAAAAGAAAGCGAGGAATTAAAACAGAATCACTTGATTAGAATAATTTAGTGCCTTTTTCTGGGTGCAGGATTTATATTGGTAACTTTGTCAGGTGTTTTCTTACAACTGTCCATAGACACTGTGAATCTCTGCTCATCAGCAAAACACCTACCCACAAATCTATGAGAGAGTTGCCCAGAGTTCCCAAGCTGGAAGCTGATCCCCTTTCTTCATCATCTAAGTATTTTCTTTGCCCAAGTGAGCATTTCTTCTGGGTTTTATTTTCCAGGCAGCTTCCCGAGGTGTGATATTTCTGAGGCTTTTCTGGGCAAAGTGTTGCAGAGCTGGTAATATTTGACAACAGTCTCTCTGAAAACAGCTTATTGTTCCATACCAGCCTTACCAGCTGTAATTCTTACTAGCTCTAAAATCACTTTTTATTCCTTTTGCCCCTTCCTGTGCAGGAGACATCACCAACAGGCTCTTTGGAGTTGAACTGATGGATTCCCAGCACAGCTGTTCCTGAACCATCCAGGTGAGGTGACAAGGCCAGATTGAGGATTCTCACCATTTTCAAGTATCATGGATATAATTTTATTTATCTACAAAAACATGGTAATTTTTTCTTTCTGGTTTCTCTGGTGACACAACAAAAACTTTTAGTTCTTTGTCTCTCATACCCACTACTTGTTTTCCTGCCTCAATTCACCTCCAGAGAGCAGAGCCAGGTGCTGTTCAGCATCTCCTCAGCAAATGTGCCACATCCATGGAGCTCAGGAAAGTTGGACCCATCAGTGCTGGCCAGAGAGGGTTGTCTTTGATCACCTTCATCTCTCATCCATCACTTTTTTACCAAAGTTAAAATCTTCTCAAGTTATATTGCCTTAGAGAGTTTATCTGGTTCAGCAGGTGCCAGCTTTAGGATGTTTCAGAGACTTTTTGTCTCATCTTGAACAAGTTTTTAAGGGCTGTGGGCTTTATGCAGCCAGTAAGGCAGGTGGACTCTTCTAGTCTCCGGGCATGTAGCCCTGAAAACACCCTCTCATTTCTAGATGTAAAGTGAGGTAAAAAGGTCAGGATCGCCCTAGATCATGTTTCTGAAGATTGGTGGCGTGCAATAATTATTACCAGTTTCTGTAACGTTGCAGGTTGCAGACACGGGACCAAACACCTGCAGTGAACCTCCTCGGGCGAAATTCTCCTCGGCTTCAATCACGGCTCTTCCGGAGAAGAGACCGCTGGCTGTGCTCAGGGCGATCCTCCTGTTCCTGGCTTAAGAGGCACTTCTAATCTACTGCTAAGAGACTTATTAGCAATGTAAAAATCAACTTGAAGCAAGAAAAATATTCTTCCTAAAAGAAATACGTATATATATATATATATATTTAATTTTTATGGTAAAATTAGTTTTGCTGACAGAAGTAATTGGGCGAACTCCTTGTGGCTACAGATGTTATTTGCTGCCCCTTATCTTACCAAAGCAAAGGATGCCAAATACTTTGAACTTTGTAAATTATTGTTTCCAAAGTGGTTTGGGTTTGTTTTGTTTTGTTTGTTTGTTGGTTTTTTTGTTTGTTTAATATATGCATATAAATTCTTTAGAAAAAAGCTGGCTTCTAATCCTTTTTCTTCCAAAGCTATTACAGCTCAGCTTCTTCCCACCATAGATACTTTTTCTTTTCCCTCTTTGGGTTTTAATATTTTGTAGTTATTACAGAAGTCTTTTTAGGGGTAAATCTAGAGCTTTTGCTCAGATTGGAAAAGTAATTCCTAAAGCTTTAATAAATTGGAGGGAGGGGAAAAAAGAAGTAATAAAAGAACTTTGTTTTGAAGTGCCACAGATGCTGGGCCTGTGGCTCGGAGATGTGCACTGAGAGCTCAACCAGTGCCCAAAGCAGGGGTCCTGGCATCAGTTGAGCTGGTTTTTCTCACTCCAGGTACCTGGCTGGTGCAAAAAGCTGTGGAGGGGTTGGCCCTTGGCTGGTTGTTCATTCCTTCTGGGCTGAACAGGAGCCTGGGGGCTGCTCTTTCCCCTCCACCCCATCCCACCAGTGCTCACTATCCTGCTGCAGGAGGGGGCATGGTGTTCTTGCAAACACTATTTGTCTCAGTTTTTATTCCACTTTTGCAGCCACAGCAGCAAATATTACCCCAGAAACTGGACAGAAAGCTCTCCCAGAGTGGGTGTTATTAAAGCAGTGTCAGAGGCTCGTGGGAACTCTGCGCTTCGCATTTGCATAGAAACAAACAAACAGACTGAGGTGGGAAAAATGAAATGCTGGAAAAACAGGACAAGATTTACTCCATCATCTTGGGAAAACTAAACACAAATGTTCTTGGCTTTCTGTCTTATCTGCTATCTATCTATTTGCTTATTTTGGAAAAGAAAATGCAAATAATGACAAATGTGTCTAACTGCAGCAGTTACCTTGCTAAGCTCTGAGAGAAGACAAGGATGGGTAAGGTTTGGGCAGATCTGCATAGCCCAAACCTAAAATAAAACCCTCAAACAAATGACAGCTGCCTGTGCTCATGGTGCCACTTGAGAAGGGGTGAGTGTTAAATCCTGGTCTTCAGCCTAAAGCAGCAACCTAAACCAGCAGCAAATCCCAGGCAGCTGTGGGCAGCTTCTGGACTTGCTGGAGCTTTATAGAGGATCTCAAAGGAAGGTTCCTTGTTGAGACATCTTTCTGCATCAGTCTCAAGCCAAGCATATACACCCCCCTGGACAGTGTAGGGCTTGTCAGCCCTTTGTCTAGTCAAGATCCAGCTGTTGCTGGGGGATGCTCTTGTGTTTGTGCTGTGGTGCCACCCCCCAGGTGTCCTCCAATGCCAATGAGAGAAAGTAATTCTGTGAAGCCCAGCTACAGCTTGAGACTTCAAGTAATAACTTGATGGTAGGAAGTTCCCACCAAGCTTCATCTTCCCTCCTTCCCTTCCTCCAAAACCAGCAGTTTCAAGTCTTGGATGCCACCAACATCTCCCCGGGTGCTCGGTTGATGGTTTGTTCCCTGAACCCAGCTGAAGAAGGGAAGGAATTTAAAATTCACAGTGTGCTTGCTTTCCTTAAAAAAAAATAATTAAAAAATGAAGAAAAGTTTCTGATTGTGAAGAAAGCACCTTCCAGCAGAGCCCAAATGGGAACGTCTGCGCTCACTCCCATCCATCAACGCCGCGACACCGGGGGAGCGGCTCCTCCAGCTCCTCTCGGCGCTGTGGACAGAAGGAGCTGTCAGGGAGCCGCGTGCGGCCGCCGCGCCGAGCAGGGTGGGAGCCGTCCTGGCAGAGATCCCTTCCGCACAGGGGATTTCTGCACTGACAATTTTTGGCTCCTTGAGGTTCCTTCGGAGCTGCGTGGAATATATAATATTCTGCGCTCGCGGAGGGGCTGTCAGGGAACTTAAATACAGATTGCAAAGATAGATCATCTCCCGCCATCACTTTGTTTTCTGCTGCTCCAAAATCATTTTACTTGTTCCTGCAGCTCCTATAAAGCCAGAAGAGCTCTCTATATTTGTTTCCCGGATGCCTTTTGCTCCTCTGCTTACAACTATAAAAGCAGCTTTTCATGCTCCAAATCAGAGATAAATTGAAATCGCTGCTGAAGAAATAAAACACGAGGCTAATCAAATTGTAGCACAGGAAGCAGCCTTCAGCCAGTGCATTTTTTGAGAGCTATTTTTAGAATATATTTTTATTTTGTCACTCCATATGGGAAGTCATACCCATATGGTTTGGGAGAATGGAAGGTTGTGCTTTTATAGAGATCTCACAAACCATCCCTGCTCAGCCACGTACTTAAACATGTGCTTAAATCCAATTGTCTGCGATGGGACCAAAGCACATAAACTCCTCGTGACTGGGGCCTCGGGCCCTGTCTGAGGTTGGAACAGCATTATTCCCTCCTGAGATGTAAAACTATTTTATATTCGTTAAACCAGTCTCCAGTTAACTTGGCTCTTCTTAATTACATTTCTCAATCACACACCTTCTCTTTTTTTTTCTTACTCATTTCATGATTTCTTCTCCATCGTTCAGATGCCCAGAGGAATGTGTTTCCATCACCAGGCAGGATGCAAAACTGAACATCCCTAACCATTGTTCTCCTGCTCTTCACAGCAGCTATTTGCTACCCTCCAAATAGCAGCATTAATGTGGTTTGGGGGAATATCCTGCCCACAACACCATGACACCTTCTGAGTGTGCTGATGAGGCAATAATTGGCTAGAAAAGGTATCGTAGTTCTGAGAAACTAAATGTTTGCAATTAGAAACGTGACCCTGGCAGTTAATCCACCAGAAGATCTTTTTTACTTGTGATGTAGGTTGTTCCATGACAACTAAAATTTCTGTTTCTTTTAAGGAATTTTGTGGGATGGTTAAAAACAGAACTTTTCTAAGCAGGGAAATTCCAGAGGATAATTTTATGAATATTTCCTATTGTAATCCCAGGCTTTCTTCCATGGGCTGCTTTCTCCAAGTAGAAGGGGTGTTATGCTAAAACTGTTCATGGAAACCTTATATGGTTTATTTTATTGGAAAGTCAAGAAAACAACCACTGAATTTTTTTCCCACAAATATAAAGTGTATGAGGAGATAATATTAATATAACCAGGCACAAGAAGAGGCTAAAAGGAGGTTAGAACAGAGAGAAACTGTCAAAAGTTTGAGAAGAAAGTTCATGAAGCCATAACTGTATTCAAAATCTCTGATCATTTTGAAATCACAATAACTACTGTTAAATTATTTCCTCAGAGTAGCTTTATAGTCAGGAAAATCTCCCATTGCTTTTACCCCACTTTATAAAATCTGTTCCCCAGCACTCTGAAATCCCAAAAGACAATAAAAATCACCCAGATTTATGATGTTTGGGGTATTGGAATTAGCTGAATTATTGTTATGGAATATTTGAATAAGTTTTTGGGTACGTGAGCACTGAGGTGGACTTGTGATGTCACTGCATTTCTTGTACCTCACTTCACACAGCTGAACATTGTGGTCCTAGTAAAGCCAACCAAGAGTTTGCTGGTGACTTCAGGAGAGCTGGAATTTCACCTCAGAGCAGCTGACAGAGCGTGCCACAGGCTGGTGACCTAGAGCAACTTCAAGTCAGTGACAGAAGTGAGAAAAATCCTTGTCACATTGGCTACCTAAGTTTCACTTTGGATTTTCTACCAAGTATCTGTTCATGTTGAAACTATGTAGATAACATGTTAAGGCATTATTCTTAAAAAAAGTAAAGAATTAATTTATTTTAGAGATGGGTGACTTGTAGAAAACATTTGTGTAGTTCTGCCTTCTAAATGTGATTTATATTTATAAATAAATTTGCATAAAATCTTTAGCTCTCAGTGTCATACTTCTGTTTTATCTTTAATTCAGATGCTCAAGAAATGTAAATTATTTTTTTACAGCTAAATAAAAGCTATACAAAACTGCCAGGAAAGAATAATGAGATACACATGGTGCCATGCAGCCATGATAAATCCAGCAGCACCATGGTTACAGTCAAAATGTGAGGCCATCAACAACTCGGGATAGCAGCATATACAGATTCCTATGGCTAGATTTAGCAAACCAATCTTAACTGGGGGAGCTCATGACACCAGGTCAGCAGGAAAAAAAATATTTACCTGCAAGATAGACAGGCACCTAGAATGAGGAGGAACAGTTGGTTTGTGTGGCAAGGGTTTATTATAGATTAACAACATCAGCCAGGCTGATGCATATGGACCAGGCTCTGCATATGTGCTTTGCAGAAATAAAGATATCAACATTCCTGTAACATGGTGAGGTTTGCAAATTATTGGTGGGTTTGCTAATGATAGTATGGGCATATAAAAATACATCTTGGTTATAAGAATGGCACCAGGGAGAAGGTATAATTGCAACCCCTAAGCCACTGTGGTAAAAGGCTCCAGTGCTGTGGTTCTGGGTTGACTAATAGATTAAGAATTGGGTTCTCCTCATTAGCAATTAACTCAGCCAGGAGGAGATAATTACACCAATGAGGGTGTGAAGAGCCTCAGCTGATGGTTGTCAAAGGGAAGTAAATAAAAGGTGCATGGAGCCACCTCCCTCCTTTTCTCCTGAGGAGGCTTGAGGAACAAGTTGCCTGGATCTTCAAGAGGAGAGACCTTGCTTTCCATGCCTTGCTGTGACTGAGGCAGGTAAGTCTTCTCATTTTCTGGTTTTGCTTTGTCTCTGGTTGTGTTTCCCATAATACTTGGGGTTTTTTTGTGTGTGGTTTGCTGTTGGAATTGTCTTAATCCTCTCTGCTCCTTAAAGTTTACATTGTATAAACTAAAACTGGTATGCACAGCACTGTGGACTAGTTGTTCTTCCAGGGTTATTGTTTTACAGTGGTTTTGCCTTATTTAAGTTCAGTATTGAGGTCAAGCAGCTCAAAGAGTGGCTTTCCTTGAGGGAGGTGACTGCTCCAAGGCTTTTTGTGGCAGGAAGCATAGAGAGGACCAGGCTGCCTTTGAAGCAGACAAAAGAAGATGACAAAGGGCTGCGTTTGGTGCTTTCTGGATGACCCATGGTGTTGGATTCTTAGAGGATGATGTGATGAGTTGTCCTGTAGGGCCTAAATTCTGCACAACCCCATTTGTTCCAGAGTTGTCCCTATCAAGTTTTATTCTGTGGCAGAGTGTGGGGGCATAGAGCAAACCCTGTGTTTTGGAATCTGCTGCTTTTCCCCTTGGACTTTCCTTTTCCAGACAAAGCAGGTTGGGAGTAAATTTTATACCAGCACTGGACACGATGCTGAGCACTTTGCCACGGAGGCGCTGAGCCTTTTTTGAAGCCCTGTGAGTTTAAGGGTTGCCAGATCCTCAGCATCCTGAAGGCCTGGAGCTCCCAGGGTGCTCAGCTTTCCCCAGCTGATGGGCAGCAGCGTGCAGTGAATGGGCTGAGGCAGGACTGGCTCAAAGGGGCCGCTTTGTTCGGCTGAAGCGGGGCAGTGAATGCGGGCGCATCTCGGGGAGCGTGGACGGGCCTGTTGACTCCTAAGGACCACTCATGTGCCTTAATTGAGTATGTGCATGAATGCTTAGCTGGTTGGGATCAGCGTAAACATCCCCCAGTGTCAAGCTCTCTTCTGTGTCTATTTTGTAAAGCTAATGACCACCAGGCATTCAAAACCTGGTTCTGGGCTTTGGAGATGCTGAGGCATCTTATTGCATGTTTCTGAAGGTGAATGCCATCACCTTAAAATGGGATGTCTTTATTTCGGGGGTGTTGGAGCATAGGAAAAATGGAGAGCTATAAACTTAACATCCTTGGAAGTTTAAGGTTTGTTTTTTAAATATAACTTAAAAAAAAAAGGAATCAAATAGCACTGCACAGAAACATTTAAAACCACAAAAAAATCACTCTCAGCAGACAGCTCTTATGCCAAGGCTCTGCCCAGAGTGAATTTTTATGCTTGAGTTATAAACCCTTGAAAAATGGGGATCCTAATGCAAAAGCTGACACAGCTTTAACTGAAGCAGCTCTAGTAAGTGCTGCTATAATTATTTGCTCATTAATTACAAATTTTGCAAGACACGAGAGTAACACAAATTGGAAAATAGGAATAATTATCGGTAATAATGCCACAGAAGCTGGACACATTGAAAGTATCTTCCTCTTTAAATTTAATAATAGCAAGACAGCCAGGAAACTAATAAGAAATACATAATTGAAAATTAACCTTGCAAATCTGCTGTTAATAAACCATGGTATTCTTGCGTTACAATGATTTTACAGAGCCTTTAATTTGCATTTGGAGTGTCATTCCAGGTAATACTTTGTGCATTCACAACAATTAGTGTGTCTTTGCATTACAACAAGACCGCAAGGGCAGGATTTTAGTGTAGCAGAAGAGGACAGAATGGTATATACTGGAGTTTTTAGCAGCTCGAAGGGCTGGAAAGCAAATGTACAATGGTGATTTTTGTGCCGGCTGTTCTCCCTGAATGCTGTTTTGTTATTGTTGAATTGGAGGATTGTGGTCTTCTGTGCTTTCATCCTCAGCTTGTGTAAATATCCCAGTCGGGCTGTTGGATGGCTTGTGCTTTCTATCCTCTGAGGTGTGAGGCTTGAGTGCTTAGGGATGCTTGAAAACACCCAGTGCATGGGTAACAGGTAGCATGTGGTCTTGGGAATACTCCACTGCTGTGCTTGCTTCTGCTGGTGTGTTTGAGTTGTCATAACTATCTGAACAGGGGCAGGCAGCTGGAGGCACTGGGGTGTGCTGGGCAGGGCAAGTTAAATGGAAAGGTGCTGCCCTGCTGCAGGCTGGCACCTTGGTTTGCTTATGGCTCAGAGGGAAATGGTGTTTTCTTTATATCTGCTGCAGGTTGACAGAAGTTATAAAAATCTATCATTCAATTTGCAAGTGAGGAGGATGATAATTGTTTATTCAAAACTCAGGCTGAGTCAACTGCTCTTGTTAAGTATCTCCCACTCGTAAAATAAACCCGATGCATATCGCTGCTGCTCCTTGTGTTTCAGCCACAGAAAACTTGTATGTCTGTAGCCAAGAAGCGTTTCACAGTTTTGGAGCTTTTTATCTACAGACTTCTGAGTGCTCAGCCTGAAAACCAGAGGCTGGACTGTAACAAAGAGGCACGCCCCTGCCCCCAGGCTCGCCGCTTGTATCGAGATGTCGATGGCACTGGAGGGATGTACAGGGGTTTGAAATGGTGTATGGCCAAAGCAGCTTAAAAATAACTAACTAAAAAGCAACCCAGAGACCTAGAGTGTTTGGCGTCCGAGAGGAGGAACATTGTACACAAACAATTGGGTTAAGAGTGTGCACTCCAAACAGCGCTTCTGCACAATTCCAAACTCCATCGAGGGCTGCATGTAAAATGTTGGCTGCTTTGTGCAACCCCACAAATCCTAGGGAAGAGGCCAGGAGGGGTCAGCAATTCAGCTGTTTGCCTGCTCACTTTACGTAAGAGGTTAGCAGCAGTGTGCTTTTTGTCCAAAGCCAGCAATAGCAGGAACAGCTTGTTTCTGAAAGGGGCTGTGGCTCCCCGAGTCGTGCTAGAAGAAGGGGTCCCGAAATAAACCTTGGGTGCCGATAGTTTTTGCTTTGACCTTTTGTCCTCATATTTGGCTCTGCGTGCTCAGCACAGCCTTCCCCTCCTGTCACAGCCTATAGAGCTCAGGCACCACCAGCACAGACATTTTTCCTCCGTTTCCATTATGTTCCAGGGAATTTGGACACGTTGCCATGTGGGGTAACAAGGTGTTTTGGTTCTCTAAGCTCTTCCTCCAGAGGAGCTCAGGGTGTTGTGTGGAGAAACAAACCTCCCATTTACTTAGCCTCCCAGCAGCTCTGCAGATTTCAGTGGTTTCGATGCAGGGGAGGAGAGGATGGTGATGTCCCTCTCTAAATACCTTTGAAATCAGTTTGCATATTAAAGAGTAGAAAAATTGCTTTTAGTGTCTCTCCTGCTGTAAGGCCAAACCATGAAAAACCTTTTGAAGCAGTGGATTAGAGCTTTGCTTGTATGAAATCAGGGTGGCCATGCCTGATGCAAAACTTGCTGAAGGGAGTTTCACTTGATCCATAAAACTTTGTTGTGGAAATGGAGAAGAATGAGGATGGGAGACCCTCAGCTTGACTGCAGTCAGGATGTGACCATTGCATTTGTGAGTGCAAGAATTAAGGGATGACCCAGTGAAGGATTGTTTAGGACCAGTTATATTCAGATTCCCATCCAGGTGTGTCTGTGGGTACTAGTGGCAGCTCCTTGTGAGTCCAGAGCAAGGGCTGGGGGTGTGCTGGATTTCCCACTGGAGCTCAGAAGCTGTCATCCTCCCAGGTTGGGAGGCACAGGGCAGAGGCATGTCTTGGGAGGAGAAAACCTTGAGAGCTGAATGAAGAAGTCTCAGTGGGTAGTTGCCGCTCCAACCTTGAGAAAAAGGGGCTGGAAAATACTCTCTCCTCTGTCTGAAAAGCAAGAGGCTGTGGGAGAATTGTGCCTCTTAATGATGCTCCTGAAGCAGCCTCTGCTAGTGATTCCTGATCAGTATTCTGTTCATCACAGCTTTCTCAAGGAAAGACATAAAGGAACAACTTAGCCAAAAGGAAGGTATTTTTAGAAGCTGGAGAGATGATATTTTTTTCCCCCTACCCATTCTGCTGTTATTTATGTTGCGTAGCTCTGGAGTTATTTATTTCAGTGGGAGTTGATGCAAAGTGGGACAGTGTTTAATGTGTGGAAGGATGGTGAAATCCATCCTACAGCTTGTCCTTGGTGTTTCAGGGCTAGGCTTTGATAGTCTTTCCAACCTGGAAATTGGATGGTGCTTTTTGGACACTATCAAAGCGTTGCTGCTTGTGAGGGGTGCTTGTCACCTCCAGTCCCTTCAGCTTCCAGCACACTGGAGGTGCTTCTGCAGTTTGTCACTGCAGTATATTTTTAACCTGCCACTTCACTTGCCTGTATGAGTTTTTAAAACACTAACAAGCAACTGATAATTCCAAGTCCCCTGCAAAGTAAAAAAAAAAGTTAATACTTCTCATCGATCGAAGGTAATTTATGCGAACTGGACTCTGCTCACTACTGCAGCAAGGTATAAATGGTGACATCATTGAGTGTGAGCTCTGCCAACCTGACTTAGTGGTGGAATGACAATGGAGTGATTTAACTATTATGATCTCACTTAATATTTCATATTGAAAATGTAGCCTAACCTGTAATTCAGGGTTATGTGAAGTGTGCGTTGTAGAGTTGCTTGAGAAGGGATTTTGACACAAACTTTGCTGGTAAAGGAAATGTTTGAGTGGCATACACATTGCATATGCTGTTGCTCTGAGGCTGGTGGAAATCCTTTCAGAAAGGAAGATTGACTGTGCAATGTTTTCTCTTTTATATATATGTGTATAGACACAGGCACACAAAAGAGGGGGGGAAATCTGAAATGTTGTCTTAAGCTTTCCAATATGAAACCATCACAGGAGAAGAAAATCACTTGGATAAAACAAATATAGCTGCAGCTTTTAAATCCCAAGTCCTGTCATCCTCACATCCTCATGACAACAAAACACTGTAGATACGATGGGATGCAAGTTAAAACTTCTAACAACAATTGAAGTTTCCAGTCTCTTGTACAGAAACAGAGCAGAAGTGACCTCCTGTTCAATGAGGGGGGTATTGCAGCTGGTCTAAAAGAGCATCAAGTAAAGCAGCAGGGAAAGAAAAGCTTCTTTTACTTGATGCTTTTGCTCCCCAGGTGTGCAGCCAGAGGGGGAGGATGTGCTTCTCTCCATGCCTCAGTATCCATCTCTGGAGGTTGGTTTGCTCAACTTGCAGAGTGGTTTTAAAATAATTATTATTTATATGAGAATTTGAATCATGTGGTGCCC
Organism: Ceyx cyanopectus; assembly: GCA_013401355.1. NCBI lineage: Eukaryota > Metazoa > Chordata > Aves > Coraciiformes > Alcedinidae > Ceyx > Ceyx cyanopectus. The sequence continues at coordinate 46,708 of VYZU01068131.1, read as the reverse complement.
TGGTTTTGGCTGGGATAAAGTTAATTTTCTTCCTAGTAGCTGGTGCACCTAGTAGCTGGTGTTTTGGACTTGGCATAAGATTAATGTTGATAACATACTGATGTTTTTAGCTGTTGCTAAGTAGGTGTTGCTACTAAGTCAAGGACTTTTCAGTTTCTCATGCCCTGCCAGTGAGAAGGCTGGAAGGACACAAGAAGTTGAGAGGGGACAAAGCCAGGACAGCTGACACAAACTGGCCAAAGGCATATTCCATATCATATGCCCAGTATATAAACTGGAGGGGAATGCTGGCCAGGGAATTGAGCACTGTCTGGGCATTGCTCAGTGAGTGGTGAGCAATTGCATTGTGCACCTCTAGTTTTGTATAGTGTAATTATTATTATTACTATTATTTTCTTGCTTTTATGTCCTATTGAACTGTTTTTATCTCCATCCACAAGGTGTTTTTACCCATTCTCTCTCTCATCCCACTGTGGATCAATGGTGGCCAGCAGCAGCTCATATTTGAAGGCACATGTCAGTGGTTACTCAGCATATTTGTGGCTCCCTATTTAGGCAGGGAGGCTGGGTTTCATTGGAAAAGCTTTTTGCACCCGTGTTTGAAAATGTTTGGCAAAGACATTTTCTCCAGCAGTGGAATGATTTTGTCACTGCTATAAATACTTATCAAAAGCAATCATTATTAGGTCAAGTGTTTAAAATATAGTGACGTAAGAAGTATTCATCAATAGAAGTCTTTCAGTTGAATTCAAATAAGAAAAAGGGAGTTGCAAATCCAGAATTCCAGACTCCTTAGTTTATTAAAATGCTGCTTTTGGATCTTTCAGTCCAGAATTAATTTCCAGTGTTCCTTAGAGCTAATAGAAAATTTTATAGTTGTTTTTTTTTTACAATCGGAATTAGTTTAAGCCACTAGAAAACATCCTTTGTTTCCATATTGATAGAAACCCAGTATTCTCTTTTCTTCCTGTTTGGCCTCCCCAGCCCTAGATGCAATGGGAGTAAACACAGTAGAAGGATTTGTATTGCTAGCAAAGATGAACAATCGCAGCAGTGTCTAAATTCACAAGGTTTGAGGATTGTAATTGGAGTTGATTTGAGGATGGTGGTGGGGAAATGTTTATCCCACTTCATTTTTAGAGGCTCTCCATTTGTGTTCTCTACGCTTCTTGCAGAGGGACAAATGTGTTTGGTTGGGTTGGTTTTTTTTTTCCTTATAGCAGAAATAATTCTGATTCTGTTCCAAAAATAGCCTAGAAGCCATGAGATGCCAGGAATAGGCTTCTCCCTCTAGTGGCAGCAGAAAGGAAGATACAGAGCTCTCAGGGCAGGTAGCTTCACATTTAAGTGAAGCATCTGAGGTAAGCAATAAAGACTTGCTGGTTTTTATTTTGTTTTCGTTTTTTTGTCCTTATACTTCAAAGAAAGATTCATATGGCACAAAACATCTGCAGCTTCTCTCTGGTTCTCCTTAGTCATTGAAATGCTTGTAAACCCAAGATAGTGAAACCAAAAATGTTTTCCACTGGTTTTTAAAATCACCTTGAGGCTCAAAGTACAACAAGGGCAACCTGATAAACACCAATGCAAAGGAGTTTGGTGTCCAGCTCTGTTGTTGGGAGAGCCATGGAGCTGTTCTGGGGAGTAATTGCTGGAACAGGCTCAGCATCTGTCCCTGCCAATAATGCCCAGCTGAAAGGAAGGGATGGGGGATCTTCAGACAACTGCCTCAGTGAGTTGTGTGAGGCTACCACACTAGTTTTCCATGTAAATTGTAAACCTGCACATTCTCTGACTGAATTACCCCTCGTGCCTTTACAGAAAAGAGGAAAACCATATTATATCTATAAGCAGGAGGGCCTGGCTACCACCTGTAAGTCAAATAATAAGCACAGTGAAGCAGTTCTGTCCTAGTCCTGCTTCCTATCTTCTGTTGATGCATTACTGGAAAGGAGCATAAAACCACTAAGACTTGCTTTAGGCTTGGGCTGGCAGGTTGATGTGTAGAGTGGGTCTTGCTGAGACTCTTGATCCCTGGTTGGCTTCTGAGTATCTGTTGTCAGTGTTCTGTCCCCGTGACTCAGTCACTGCTGCTTGTGAGTCTATTTCTGCAGAGTGCTACTTTAAGAGAAGAGCTTATGTGAAAGAAAGGTTGAAACAGCATCTTAAATTCAGGGAGAATGTGTCCTTCAAACTCTCCAGTGCTGACAAAACTGTTCAGCTGAAGGATGTGAGATGTTATCAAAAGAAAACAAGACACCCCCAACCCCAGCATGGCTGGGTGCAGCTTGTGGTAGACACCAGGCTGTGGTTTGTTGTGGGGCAGCAGCAGAAGACTCTGTTGGGTCAGGTAGCATGTGTGCAAGCTTGCCTGTGTTCTTGGTGAGGTTCCACCTGGGCTCTGGGAGTGAAGAGCTCTGCTTTGTGAAAACCCAAGGAGGAAAATATGGCCAACATCTGTAGTGCACCTTATTCCATGCATGGTGTCCCCTGGGACTCAGGAAATGCCTACCTGACCTGTAAGGTCATGTGCATCAGTCCATGAATTAGTCTTCCATCAGAGAGGAACTTCAGAGTGAAATGAAAACTCCATTCTTTCCAGTTGGGGTTGTAAACTGGCAAGGCAGCCTAATTGCAGCTGCTTTCTGTGATGTTATCAATATTTCTTTTGCCCTTTCTGAAGGCTGTTGCTTGGGAACCTGTTTCATGTTAGGAATTTGGGAAGGGGACTTACCCTGGGAAGTCTTGACTCTGGCAGACCTGTGTGCCTGCTGATGGCTGTGGCTGCCTGAGCTCTCTGGGGTTAGGAGACCTCTCAAAGGGTCATGTTTGCCTGTCACCTTGTCCTCAGGATTGGGTCAGCTTGCTGCAGATGTTTGCCCAGCAGCCATCATCAAGCTGCCTGGAAGGTTTCTTAGGATGTTAATTAACAGCAGGACAGAAAACACTTTGGGACTTATTTCTTCCATGCTGTCATCTTCTGTGAGAAGTTTTAAATCTCTGCTACTTTCTGAATCCTCAAGCAATACTTCAGTCTTTTAACATGGTCACTTCTTTGGACAATATCTTGCTCTAGGTCTGGCAGATACCTGCACTGCTTTCCCAGCCTCTTGTTTCTTCAAAGTACCTGAAAACTGTTCTAATTTTATTTGACCTCCCTATAAGGTTTCCTTTCATTTGTTGCCTTTGCTTTTCTCATCCCTTTTTATGCTCCAAACTTCATTATGCAATTGTTCCAATCCTGCCCTGTATTTGAAGGCTTGTAACTCCTGTTAGCTCCCCCCCACCCCCCCACTGTTGATTACTGGTACATTTCTATATTCCTTCACACTGACTTTAGAGTAAAACAGAAAAACCAATGTGAACATTCCCTGTGCAATTAATGGAGTAATTGTGAGGTAAATGTAAGATCCACATCACCCTTGGGCACATGTTAATTTAGCTTAGAACACTTTCTATTTCCTCTGTGTCCTTTCTCTTGCCCAGCTTTATCATGTTGAATTTCCCCCTGTGCTAAGTCTCCCAACTTTGCTCTGCTAAAATCTAACTTACCTGTTTTCTAACTTTTAGTTGAACATTAATCCCAGGGAAATCCTTAGGTTGCAGTCCTGGTTCTCCCCCACACTTGCATCACGATTGGTGCTGTAAAAGCCTTTTTCCTTACAGAGTCATCATCTTTCCCTGTGCACATCAGAAGATGAAAATATTTGGAGCTAGGAGTGGTTATAGGATGGTGCACAGTCATTTTTTCACATCTACAATGCTGCTTATATCTCCTCTCTGAATTTTAGCCATTCACTTGGACGTAGTTTCAGCTGAATCCTTAAGGACTTAACTAATTTTGAGCAACTAAGTGGTCACAACTAAAACTGTTTTCCCTTCCTGAGGAGTGTTGCTTCTGCCCTTTGGGCTGCTGCTGTCCCCTTCCTCTGAGCTGGTTTCCAGACCTAAGTGGATGAATTCAATGGAAAAATGAGGGCAGGAGCAGAGCAGGTGCAGCACTGGTGCTGTCTCACCAGGGTGGGGGAGCTATGGGGGTATCCCCACCACTGACTGGGGGGCATAAGGCTTCCTGATTTTGCAGCTCCTGCCATAAACAGAGATGTTAGTGGGTTGTGTTCCTTGGAAAGGAGTGGAGCATTTAGTTGGGTGATGCTAGGATCATTTTTAAGACAAAATAAAATTGCATCAGCCCATCAGTGGGGCAAATGATTGCGTTTGTTTGCTGATCATAATTTCTGACTATGTATATTTTGGAAAATACAATTGAAATGCAAAGTGCTTTTAAGCAACAATTTCAAGCAGAGTGAATGATGTATGTTAATGTGTTTATTTTTTTTAATGTATCTATACCTTCATTGCTTTTTCTTTATCTTCCACCTACTGCATTTTTCCCCAGCAAGGCAGCAGACAAAGGGAGATTTCCTGTGTTAAGTGGGAACAACTTAAACACATTTTTCTTTTTTTCTTTGGCGTTTAATCTCAAGTGAAAATTTGCAATCAGAATGCATGCTTTCAGTTCAAATTGAAAGTGTTCTTCAAGAATAAGTATGTTTGGAGGGGGAGAAAGCTCTAATTGTAACTGTTGGTTCTCACAAATAAATATTTCTGTAGTGTATTTGAATTGATTAATCTGTCACTTTATTCAGTAAAGTGCAAAATCAGATCAACCCACATCTTGCTTATTTACATGGCCAGCTTTAATGTATCATTAGTTATATTGAGTACTAAAGCTTTTAGTGCTGAAGATACTTCTTTCACTTAATGGATAATCATTTAGTGGAATATAATTTAAGAGAATTTATACGGTATCTGTGCCATGGCTGTAACATAACATCAACATGATAAACTTTCTCCAGCAGAAGGATCAGCACTTTCTGCTGGTTTTTGCCTGGTTATTTTAGTCATTGGTTTGACATTCAACTTAGCCAAAGTATGCTGGGATTTAAAATCAGGTACTTGACACAGTAAAATGCATTCTTGGTTTTGGCTCTACTTTCCATTAGCCCACTTCGTTGGGTAATTCCACAGGATTTCAATCTTGGCATCTTTTTAATTAGAAGACAAGAACAAACAATTCAAGGCATATTCTGAAGTAATTTGTGAGGCTGTGTGTGAGATGAGTTGTACAGCTTCTGTCTTCAAAAAAAAAGATGAAATGAAAACAAGATCTTGAATCAATTATAGGAAGAGACTGGACATACCACAGTGAGAAATTTTACTTTGAATTGTAGGGAAGGGCAATGAGGAAAAAAAGCTGCTTTTTCTCCCAGTTGCTTTTCTAGGGGCTAGAGCTGTATCTCCCCAGCCTCTGAAGCACAGAGGGATGGGAAGTCCAGCTTTATCACAAAGCACTCATTAATTAGGGATGCAAATTTGCAATAACTTTTTTTTACAGTCAGATAATCTCCAATGGTGAAGAGACCCAACTTCAACCTGTTTTCCTCTTTCCCATATCCTTACATGGCTGAGCTGCAGCAATCCTGTGCTGAAATCAGGGCAATCAATCTTATCATTGTTCCAGCACCAGGGTAGTGTCGTGGTGTGACAGGTTGAGTTTGTGTTAAGGAGTGAGGGTTTCCTCTGGGAAAATCCACAGGAAAAGCTGAGAGGAGTGCTGGGTAGGTTCAAGTGTCTCAAAGCCTTTTTTGCCAGGGTGTGTGTGAGGGTATTTTCAGTGATGTTTGGCCTGGGATGCTGGGACAGGGACTGAAGCTGCTTAGTGAGGAAGACTATGAGGACAGCTGGACCAGAATGCATCAAAATTAATTTTAAGGATGAAAGCTTTGAATGGATGCATCATTCAAAACTGAACAAGTGCAAACTCACCAGCACTATGGGTTGACTCTGTTTTTTTGTGCTAAATGTTGGAAAACTAGTCTTGCCATAGCTTTGAGATCCTACTTCAGTTAACCTCTATCTGCTGGGTTTCAGATCTCCCATGGCTGTGGAGTAGGATCTCCCCAGCTTGTGCTGAAGTTCAGTGTCACTTACTAGGGCACAGCAATATTGATCTTGGAGGTGGCAGGAAGATTTTATTTATTTTAATTTAACCTGCTGCTTCCTCTAACTCTGAACCCCACAGTGGATTTCCTACCTGCACTCCAGCTCCAGTGCTGCCCTAGATTTGGTTCTTGTCATGGAATGTTGTACTGTGTGTTGCCCGTGTCTTCCTCTCCACTAAAAGAGCATTTAAATAACCCAACCAACAACAAAACCCCTCTAAACATTCACAAAAAACCCTCAAAACCCCACAGGTTCACTTGGAATACTTTCTTATGTGTATGTAATAACTCAAGGCGAGATCTAGAAGCTTCGTTTTTGGAAGGGATTAATGCAGATTGTTTTAATGGCTTTCATGTAGCGTTGAGACTGCTGGAAAGAAAAACAGCAATCCAGAGGCAGTTATGTTTTCACTGCTGCCTGGAATTGAAATACTGGTTGA